>JAJAGP010003286.1:0-45000 GCA_025084515.1 Ancistrus triradiatus | reverse complement strand
TTCCTGGAGCCCGAAGCTTGATTTTGTGAGTAACAGACGTCTGAGCGTTTGCACTGAACGTGTCGCTGTGTGACTGTACTGTGATATTAATTAGAAATCCTCTTTAGAAGGGTAGTACGTGCGGCGCGCGCGTGTTTGAAGGGCCCCCGGTGTCCGCAGACTCCTCCCTCTCTGGACCTTGTGACAACAACAACTCATCCTGGATCTCGAGCTGCACTTTTCGGCTCATTTTCCTGCTGTCACTCTGCCTCAGCCCCGCTCTCTCCTGATCTCCGATGGACAGATCTTAGTTCCTCTCCTGCGCGTCCTTTTAGTTTCTCATCGTCTGTGTCTACGGAGCGCGCTGCGGTGGATCCTCGCGCTGTCCAACTCGCGCGCTACTTTTGGCGATTTTCGCCCACTTTTGAACTTTCACGCGAGGTGACCATGGCCGTACCGGCTGCTCTGATCCCGCCGTCCTCTCTGGTCCAGCCGTCTCCCATATCATCATCGTCGGCGAGCACTTCATCTCCGTCCGCCACCTCGTCGCCGTGTCCGTCCGTGGCTCCGGCCGTGCCGAACCCTTTCCGCGCGTCGGCCGGCAGCCCGGGCATGACGCTGGCCGTCACCACGACTCCGCTGGCGTCCAAGCCCGTGTACTCGACCCCGTCTCCAGTGGAGAACACGCCGCAGAATAACGAGTGCAAGATGGTGGAGCTGAGGGGCGCCCAGGTGGCCTCGTTCACCGTGGACGGCCGGGAGCTGATCTGCCTCCCGCAGGCCTTCGACCTGTTCCTGAAGCACCTGGTCGGCGGACTGCACACCGTCTACACCAAGCTGAAGCGCCTCGAGATCACACCCGTGGTGTGCAACGTGGAGCAGGTGCGCGTTCTGCGCGGTCTCGGCGCCATCCAGCCCGGCGTCAACCGCTGCAAGCTCATCTCCAGGAGAGACTTCGAGACGCTCTACAACGACTGCACCAATGCCAGGTAAGATCCAGCTTCGCTTCTAAGGGTTCTCCTCACTTTCCGCTCCGATTATCGAGAAGTTGGAGGGAGATATTCCGCGTGGCTCAGCGCGCAAACCGGTGCTCACTTGTTTGACCGTGTGTGGAAACACGGAGGCGTTTGAGCGCTGCTAATAAGGGTTGGAACGCGCTGATAGGAAAGTGCCGGTGCATCAGTGTTGCAAGACGTACGACCAATGCAAAAGTACCTGAAAACTCTAACACGGCTTCAGTTATGCACGCTGAACGAGTTGTAAAGTTGGACCGCGGGCTTTCCAGAGCCCAGAACTACTGAAAGTATTAAAGACACCCTCTGAGGGCGTTATACACGTATCTAGTAATGATCTTAAATATAGAGCACGCTTACTTTAACATAGTTTACAGAATCAGTCCGTTAACATGACATCCAAACTCCAAAATGTGTCATTTTTATGATTTATGAAAACAAGATATCGTGTAGCACGTTACGCACGTCGTGTTCAGTTTATTAGTACACAGTACGTGCATCTGTGTTTTCCATTATAGATCATATTAGTTAAATAAAGTTCATGAGGAATGACAGCACAGATACTTTTAGAACTTTTACACGTATCCAAGTTCTGCTCCAGGCCTGGAAAAGCCCCGTTTTTGGGTGGAAAAGATCTCCAGTTTTTTAAATAAATAAATACCTACGAGTTAAAAGTAGAAAAGTCTATATGTGCACGTCAAACCTTTATGAGTGAGTTTGCTCTTTTTGTGCATGGTATCTACAATTTGCAATTTATTTGAATATTTTAATTCTCCCAAAAAACAGTCATGGCCGCTGCAGGCGTTAATTAGTCCAATCTGAACTGCTTTAGGTAAATAAACCGAGGACTCGTTCCATGGCTGCAGGAGAATTAATACAGACAGATGAACTTTACTTTAAGATGAAACCAGAGTAAGCTTGAGATTTATGAATTTTATATTATCTGTAAAAACAAGTGTGGTGTGTGTGTGTGTGTGTGTGTGTGTGTGTGAGAGAGAGAGAGAGAGAGCCTGAGATCCTTCCTATATAACTCAGCAGCAGTTCTAATGATTATTTGCTTGGACGGATTTCTGACCTGCATGCAGCGGCCTTGCACAGTTATTTCAAGTCTATATTTCTACTTTTTTTAGTACATATATATATATATATATACACACACACACACACACACGCACACACACACACACACACATAAAAACAAGTCCTGGCGGTCAGTAAGTGCACGCTGTCAATAAGGAGGAAGGAGTCGGAGCCTGGGGCTAATTTTAAGTAGTGGAAACATTGATTGGTGTTAAGTGGCCACAAGACATCTTTGACCTTTCTTTCTTTTATCTTAAAGAAGAAAAAATACAACACGAATCTAGAACGTTGTTAAAAATCCAGAGACGTGCAGAGGCAGTGTGTGTTTTAAATGATCTGCACCAGTAAATGTATGAAGTGGATTACTATAATATCATCCGAGGAACATAACAGAGCCGTTCTGTCCTGCTTCCTAAAGTGCTCTCTAATATTTCTTATGGAAGTAGAGTTTTTTTGTAAATACCCAGCTGTGTGTGTGTTATTGGATGCCATTGCGTACCTTTCACACTAAATGCTTTCACTTCAGTGTTTTATGGGGGCCGGAAGTCATCAGTCCACTCAGATCGTGAGTTCCGCGGGCTTCGAGTCGGGAGGTTGGCGCTGCGCGCGGCCGGCGGTGGGGTTAAAGGATAATGCAGTGCTACATATTGCTTTAATGACGCTAAAGTGCTGCCTTATTACTGCTGCACGGAGAGGCCCATAATGGTCTCTGAAAGCACCTGGTGCTGCCGGTGCAACGCCGAAATCAATCACATCCGCCGTGGCTGCTTCCCATTTGGAGAATTACATCATTTGTATGGACGAAGCTATCCTGCGTGGACGGAACCCAAACACATGGCACGAGACGAGCAGATCGCTGATTGGAGATGTGTGCACTGTGGTGTGTGTGTGTGTGTGCGCAGATGTTTATCGTATCGAGCGATACCTGGCGTATAGGGTCGTGCCTAATTCATTTCCATAGCTTCTCCGTCTCGTTATGATGACACTGTTTGTTACATTGCAGCTCTTAATCAGGCCTCGTATTTAAAGCATGTGCTGTAAGGCAGGAGATGATCTGCTCTCGTTCTCCTCCGCCGCCACGGCCCAGATTAATGCGCTGCTTCCGGGGCCGACCAGATAGAGGGCCCCTAATCTCTCACGTCCAACCAGGAGCTATGATGCAGCCTCCTGAAGGCTATTCTTCAAGTTCTCCTTTCTTTTCTGCTCGTGGACCGGCGCCGGTTCTTCGTGGCACCTGAAAAAAGCAGCGGTGCAGCAGTTTCACCATGAGGAGTTACCTGTGAAGGTTAAACACGCGACTGGGCCCAGAGGACCGCGACTGGAAACCAGTGCTTCTTTATATAAATGGATTTATTTGCACACAGATAAAGGTGGCTGTGCTTTGCTGTACCTAAGTGCAATTGTAAAATGCAAATAATTTTTTGGTTTTCGAAGTCAAACGCTGCGGATCCGCTGATACTCTGATTGCCGTGTGTCTCATTTAAGGAGCGTTTGCTTTATGTTACAAACGCTCCTATTTACTCCAGCGAGTTGATTTTGTTTAGCGCTCGGGGCGTTACTTCTTCAGCAGCGCTGGCAGATTTTATCGTCCTCTCTCTCTCTCTCTCTCTCTCTCTCTCTCTCTCTCCACACACTGCTCTTCTGATATATTTGTTTTCGGCAGGGCACAGATGTGTTTACAGGTACTCATGGGAAATCTTTGGATCGGATTCAAATCATTCCCAGTCAGAGTGGGTGCTAAGATACCCGTCACCCAGCAACCACATCCAAGAGGGAGCCAGGGTGATAATAACTTTAAAAAAATAGAAAAAAGAAAGAACAAAAAAACAGAGAGACAGATGTCTGATTAGGATGAAAGAGTTAGAAGGCGAGGGAGGGGGGGTGCATGTTAAAAGGCTTGTTAAAATTACAAATTCATTCCGGCTCTGTCTTACAAATCTGCATTTGCGCCCGTGTCCAGAGTTCAGGCCGGTCAGACATGAATCAGGCAGGATTTTCCTCCTCTGTTCGGCGTGCCGGGGTCTGAATGAGCTCGCCGGTTGTCGGTTCCTCTGTGAGGTTTGTCGTTCTAAAGCTTCTAAAGCTAATAATTCAGGTTTGGTAGAAGTTGTCACAGAGCAGCTTTACACATTGACCTGCTCCAGCGAGGAGCCAGATGCTGCAGTGACAAGAAGAGCTACTAGTTGCGTCCTTAAAGTCCCCGAATTGCAGACGATAAAGGAAGTTGTGTAAGAGTCAAGAGGTTCCTGTGTGTAAGGGTCTAAAGGGTAAATCAGACCGATGGTGTGTGTGTGTGTTCTTTACTTTATTTTATTTTAGACTCAGGAAAAGTTACATTTGTAGTTCATGATGTGAGATGGAGAAAGGACGGTACCGGGCAAAAACCTGCAGGGCAAGGGTGGCTTCAACTATAATGTGATAACACGATGCAATAACAAGTAACTACAGGTTTATAAATAAGGGAAGAAAGTAATGGATTTTTAAATAAAAGTAAGAAGCTAATATTTGGAAATCTAACCAAACCCTTTCTGCGTAACGTAAAAAAAAAAAAACGTAAACCATATGATCTCTGATTGTAGGGTGTGTGAGGACATGTTAGAGTCACTCTGTGTTATGTTCTAGAGGTTTATATCCTCTCTTTTATGTTTCTCTTTATAATAGTATTAATATATGAATATTTGTGTATTTTATAATATTTTATAATTTTATATATAATTAAAAATATTTTCTATTCATTATTTTATATACATAATAATACTGTTAATTTTATATATATATATATATATATATATATATTTATATATATATATAATTATTATTATTGTTATTATTCTGTTCATTACTATATTTAAATATTTTCTGTATTTTCAGTTTTTGATTTACCTCCTGTGTATTTAAATCCTATCACAATAAACTTATTAATTAAGTCACATATCATCTAATAATTATATTATTTTAATTATTATATTATATAATATATATATATATATATATAATGTTAATATTTATTTTTTTCTGTTAATATTCATATATTGTTATCAATTACATTACTTGGGTAATTCTTACATCTAATTCTTATCATCTAAGCTGCCCAAGCAGGTTGGGTCCCTTTTTGAATGTTGGTCCTCCTAAGGTTAGGGCTAGTTGAGGTGAAGCATTAATTAGTAACTAAGGATGGGTGATATGGTAAAAATATATTTTTAAACATATCAGTTTGTTTTGTTATTGTGATATCGGCATTATATATCGCTCACCCTGCTCTCTAAATATCGGCATCGGTATCGGTCACAGAAAAACCCGTATCGGTCGACCACTACTCTTTATAAAGAAACATTATAACGATAAGTTGGTCGGTGTTTTTAAGCACGGATGATATCCTCGATGCATTCAGAAATGCAAAATACATCACGATACGATTTAACATCATCATATTGCCCACCCCTATTAGGGCTGAGTTTAGTAAAAGCTTTGTGTTTGGTGCTTCTCCAGTGATGTGCTGAGGGTTTGGACCGTGTTCTTAGTTTAGTTATTAATGCCAGTCTGTGGTGTGTGTAGGGCTGCAGCTATCAACTGTTTAGTGACCAAGTATCTACCCATCATTTCCTCGATTAGTCGGCTAAGAACAACTTTTGCGTTTTTAAAGAGCGATCGCTAATATGACATAAAAATAAGACGTCTCACATCTGAAGCAAACAGCGTCCTCCCTTTGTAATACATAATCACTGCCTTTAAACTGTGCAGTTCTCCATTGTGCACACAGCCGTTCATACGGTGCTGGGGTTTCCTGAAAAAGGGCTGGAGTCATAATTATTGATGTTTATTTCTAGGCCTAAATGTCATCCTGCAAGTTCAGAAGACTGGCTGCTGTACATTTATCACGATTTTGAAGTGTTTCAACCCAAAGCTTTTGTTAATAAAGTAAAAAGCTAAATTTGGTGTATAAAAAAAGTCAGGATTTATAGGGTGTGCACTGGGAGACTCCGATACCATAAGCCCTAGCTTAGATGTTTTAACATCTGTTTTTAGTGTTGTTGCTAATTTTTTTTTAAGGAAATTTAAACAGAAAAAAACCTCCACGTCTTCTTGTCACTACCATAAGTTTTAGTCCACACCCCTGAAATTTTAAGAAGTAAGCCTGCACGCTGTACCCCATGGCCACGTGGTGCGTAATTGGATCGCATTATTTGAAAGTAAATGTATAGTTCCAAATACAGCTGCAGTGAAGCACACTTTTTAGTTGAATGAAGATAGTTCTGTGTTTGTGTGTGTCCCCGTCCAAAGCTCTGCCAGTGAGCCGTGCCTGGCTGGCATTTTTGAAGATTCCAGAAATTTTGAGCCACATTTGACACTACTGGAGCCTTTGGTGGAGTTTGGAGAGGAAAAACATTGCAACATCGGCATGAGAAATGATCTGGGAGCTGACTAGAGTACTTTGACGTACCGACAAAAATTTGGGGAAAATAGCCAAGCAGATGCCAAGCACTGTGACACGCGCCGATCACTTTATTAGGTACACCTTTTTGTTATAAAGAAGCACTCTGCAGTTCTTCAGTTACAGACTGTAGCCCATCTGTTTCCCTACGTACTTTGTATGTGATGATGTTTTATAATCGGGTTTCTGGAGGGATCGTTTCGTGCTGCTGTACGGAACGCTCAGAGCCTGAAGTGGACGGTGTTTTTGGAAATGGCAGAAGGAATAAAGCTTAGGAGGACAGGAGATGGATAGGAGATAGGAGGACGAATGCAGGAGCACCTGTGACAGATTGGAAAAGCCGTACTCGTGTGTGTGTGTGTGTGTGTGTGTGTGTGTGTGTGTGTGTGTGAGAGAGCAGGGTCTGTCATGTCTTTAGCCGGCAGCTCTTCCACATTAGAGTGTATTTAGGGAGCCGGGTGCAGATCACTGGTGCTTGTACAGCGACGTTAAACACTACTGACAGAAGTTAGAGGCAGCAGATGAGATTTCTTGATTGGACCACGATTCCGGGCTGCAGCCCTGCTCCCTCTAATATGGTCACGTCGAGAAATTGATTTTCCCCCCGAAATTAATTAATTTTTCATATAGCCCAAAGCTGGAGTTAAAAAAAAAAGGGTGCACTTTACCGCTTTTCTTATTTCACTCATCTGTTCTTTTTTCTTTTTCTTTTTTTTTTAAGAATTATTGCCTAATCACATTAATACTTTTGCCCCAAGGATTGAAAGATAATTGTACAAATGCATTTGGAAATATGTATCACTGAGTATTTATGATTAAATTATGCAAATAAGTGCGGCTCCCCATCCTTGGCGGACCCAGATCGTCTAATTAGGATTGATATGCCGACTAGATGTTCTTGAATCTGAATACACGCATGTCCAAAGAGCAGAAAATTGAAAATGACAAGGCTGGAATCCTTAAAAAGTGCCCCCCCCCTACAACCCTCAGCCCCTTACATCCCCCGCCCCTTTGCTGTCTAATTCAGCGTGGCTGGATCAGGAGTTAATTTTCCCCCGGCTCATTTTCACATCGGGGCTGACAGGAAAAGAAAAGCGAGAGGAAAAAGAAAAGGCGATCACAAATGGGATCCCAGAAATTTCCTTCACCTGATTGTTCCTAATAGGCTCCCAGAGATAAATCTCACTCCGGCCTTATTTCGGCTCTATCAGGGCTATTTGTTTAGCACCTCTCCGTCTCTCAGGTGTGCCGCGTTAGGAACGTGGACGGATTCTGTCTCGGGAACGGAGTCGGCAGCTTTGGCAGTGCCAGCCTGGAGGACAGGTGATTATTTAGCTCTGCAGGCTGTTTTCATTTAGGTCAGAACAAGCTCCACTTTACAGGGCAATGAGAGCGCCATGACTCCATTAAAGGAAAAACAACAGGCTGTGGAGAGCGCACGCCATTTCTCTGAAGACAAAAGGAATAAGAGCTCGCTGAATTCACTTTCAAGCCCCACTCAGAGCCTGAAATATGGGACTCTGAAGTACCTTTTCAAACCTTTTCACAAACTGTTGTCATGGTGGCGCTTATTTTGTGCCGGAACCCTGTTCGAGCCGGTTAGATTTGCGTAGATATTATAGCTACAGGTTCTACTTCGTAGTAAACATCAATGTTCCCATAGCGCTGTATGACGGTATCACATATGGAGCTTTGTACAGAATTAAATAAAACTGAAGTCCTGCAGTAAAAATAACAATTCAATAGCAGACCTTAGATATTTAGTGTCACGTTCTGATCTGTTGCAACCCAAGGCATTCCTTTAATAAAGTAATTAGCTGAATATCGTAAATAAAAAGTCAACATTTATAGGGTGTGTGTTATGAGGCTCCTGTAGTCTGACTCCTAAATTTGAAAATAATATTTTGAATCTATTTTCAGTGTGATTTGAAAAAATATCTTTTTTATTTAAATTTTTTAAAGGAAAGTCAGATGATTTAAAATGATGATAAGTTCAATAATTAAATAGAAACAAAACTCCACGGTTTCATGTCACTACCAAAAGTTTTAGTCCAAACCCCTACATTTTAGCAGGAATTAAGCCTGTACCCCATGGCCACATGGTGAGTAATTAGATCCCATTATTTGAAAGTAATGTAGTAATGTAGCACTGCAAAATACAACATTTAAAATGACTGATTAATATTATATAAATTAACAATATATAAATATAGCTTAGGATGTATGACCCTGTTATTTTATTTTGAATTTAAATGCTGTGCAAATGTCCTGCACATTTATTGTAGTTTTAGTACATTTATATCTGTTTTACAAAGTGAGACAACTAATGTTTGAGTCAGCACTGATGCCTTAAGTCTCTCCCACATGGTGAGGTTTATGGTTTGTTTATTGAACACTGGTATCGGATCGATCATGTGAAGTTCATGTATCGGATCAGTACATCTCCAGAAATTTTGAGTTGCTTTTTACTCTTAAATGAGACGTTTTGGTGGCTCATTCTCAGCACTGCAGTGACGCTGATGTGTTGGTGTGTTAGCGTGCGGTTCTGGTGTGAGTGCATCAGACACAGCAGTGCTGCTGGAGTTTTACCTTGTAGATGTAAAGTCAGAGACAGTAGCTCATCTGTTGTTGCACATTTTGTCTTAGTCTTCCTCTAATCCTTCATCGGTGCTCACAGGATGCTGGTGGCTGGATATTTTTGTTTGGTATACTATTTTCACCACTGAGGTTCTTAAAAACTCCAGCATCACTGCTGTGCCTGGTCCACTCGTACCACTAGTAACTGATCTGTGCTGGCCTGTGGGGGTTCTGACCGCTAGAGGAGAGAGTAAAGAGGATGAAGAAAGGATGTAGAGACACAGATGGACTACAAAGTGCTTCTATATGGGTATAAGCATAGAAACAAGGAGGTGACCCTAATAAAGTGATAAGCTCTCTCTCTCTCTCTCTCTCTCTCTCTCTCTCTCTCTCTCTCTCTCTAGTCAAACCACAGCCACTTTTAAACGTCTTCACACTGCAAACTGTGAGAGCAACTGATTCATTAACACTAAGCAAAACTCAGAAAGAGGAAAATAAGATTTTAAAATACCCCCCGCTCCCTTCAGAACTCGGCTCGGTACAGAAAAGCAGCTCCAACACCTCCAGGAGCATCTCATAAACTCCTGATTGTTATCTAATCTTTACGTGGCAAAGCCAGTGGCTCACGGCTAATGACACTCGAGACTGGAAGGGAATTCTATCAGCGTTCAAAGCACCTGCTCTCAGACAGTCCTCTGACGGAGCCCGGCCTCCGGGGCCCGTCGTGCAAACCTCCAGTCCTCCCAGACCTCGGAGCAGCGCGTTAAGTCAATTTGGCCAAATTGAATCATAATAATAATAACAATAAAACCCAAATATTGTTTTTTTTTTTATTGCCACCAAGGATCCCATATGCTGCGAGCCGGAGTTGTTAGCTATGCGTTCTGCTCCTTGACTAAAGCACAATCAAGGTGAAACACAGATGTGTGCTTATTAGATAAAAATGCTAAGCATTTCGGGTCCCACTACTCGGTTATTTTCCACTCTCTCTCCCTCGGAGATCAGCTGGGATTGGTACGAACTCATTTAGTACGCTGACTTTTACTCGGTCAAGCTCCGTTGCTCAGGAATTAATTACGACTACATTTATTGATGTTGCAGGTCATTCATTTTGAACATTTTTCTTTCTTTTTTTTTGAGACATATGCATTCGTGGAGCTGTAGCCTTGGGGTTTTCTATGATTCAGACATTCTGCTGCCTTCTGCAGCCTTGTACTTGTGGTATTACATCCGTCCTAGTGATACGTGAGATAATTACAACATAAGAATAAGTCACTTTATTTAATATTTGAATAGTAGTTTTTAAGAATCTGTCCCTTCACATGTATCGTGATTAATATCGTGTATCGTGAAAATGTCTTTGATTATCGCGATATAATATTTTTACCATAATCGCCCACCCTAGTTGAACCCTCAGCCTTCTGGTCAATTGTACAGTGCCTTAATTCAGGACATGGAGTGTGTGATCTGACACACAAACACACTTTTATACACACTAATAGTGACAGACCAATTAATCGGTCGACCAGTTAACCAGGCCGATAAATGCCATTTTTAAAGACTTTGTTTCCTGCATTACAGCTTGCAGGAACTTCATAAACTGGAACTGGGATTAAAAACATAAAGATGCTGCTATTACTCTAATGTTGTTTCTTTTTTTGCACATTTACACATTTATTTTACTTTTTTTTTCCCAGAAAGAATGTGATACTAGTATCTGGTAATAAATGTTGTAGTTAAGAGCAATTAAAACGTTTCTTTTTATTTATAAAAAAGACAGGGTGCATTTATAGCTTAACCTAATGTTTCATTTAAGTTCAGCAATTTGGGGCCCTCATTTATTATTATTTAGCTTATCAGTTCCCTAAAAAAGAAATTGTGATATTGGCGTTATATATCTGCCACTATGCTCTCCAAATATCAGCACCGGCATCGTTTACTAAAACAGCCATATCGGTCGACCACTACTTACTAGAGCCTCGTTCTGGGTCGGTGTCTTTAACTGTGATGTGGCCTGAGGAACCCCGGTGACATGAAAAGGGAAATCCCCTGAAGAGCTGAAGAGAGAGGATGGAATATGGATGAAGTGGGTCCATGCCCTTACACACCGAGCTGCCAGTCCAATTTTGTGTTGACAGTGAGAAACCGGACAAGGCAAAAAATGTCTTCTTCAAGTGATGAAGACGTCCTTTTGCTGCTCCCAGAAGAATGCAAACGCCGAGACTGGAGACGTCCGATTATGGAAAAAAGAAAGAAAGGAGCACAGAGAGTTTCAGCGTCTCATACAAGAGCTGAAACTTTTATTTTAGTGTGATTGGATTTTATCCCATTACACATCACATTTTAGATGAGTTATTATTATTTATTGAATAATATTACTATTAATCACCGGGTGACTGTTATTAGTTTCAGAGGGGGAGAGAGAACAACAGAGGGTGAAGGAACGTGGAGACGAAATAAAACGCATTGTTTTAGCTCAGTCTAGTTCTGAATATGAAAAGGCTGCCAGCGGAGAGGCAGACTGAAAATACAGGAGTTGCTCGATGAGGTTTAGAAGAGACGCCGATTGGTCAGTGATCTTTTTGGTGCTGGAGATGCTCTCATTAATCAATTTCCCATTAACCAGATACATCACACGAAAAAATCACGTTCGGTGTGTAATGGCCTTTAGTCGGACGTGTCTAGTCTAGCTGGTTTGTTGCAGAAAGTGAAAATCATCTTAGTTTAGTCAACCATAAAGTGTGTACATTATCTAACCGAATTCATCAGGGCCGGGCGGGAATTAGGCTTCTTAGGCTGTGGCTGTCTCGGCAGGGAATCGCCCCCTTCCTTCGAGCCTGCAAAGTTCCTTAAGTCGAAAATTTGACTTATTTTTAGATTTGTTAGCACTTTAAGTCAAATATTAAATAACAGTTTGATGTAAAGTATGGCTGTATCCTGCTATCTGAGTTGGGGGTGGGCAACATGACGATATTTTATCGTATCGTGATCAATTTTGCTATTGTGGTAGACGATATGTGTATCGAGGATATCGTTAGTGCTTAAAGACCACTGTCCGTGATAAATATCGTGCGTTGTGAAAATTTATTCATCACGATATAATATTTTTACCATATCGCCCAGCCCTGATGAATGTCATTGGTCCCTGATAGTGGATTGTTGGGAGCCTGTTTCTCATTATGCTCATGTGCATTCATGACTTAGTTGGATATTATTAATGAATCTAACTCCCCAGCTGACCCACCATGATCGGACTCCCATGAGGGAGTCGTTAGAAGATCTCCGCCTCTTCCTCTCTCCAGCAGAATCAAACGTCGCTGCCTGGCTGGGGTTTCTTCCCTGCCATGGTGAGCAGCGCTGTCCGGCTATTATTACTCTTCCCTTAAAGCCTGACAGGTTGCTCCAGAGAGACATGACACCGAACCCGTCTGCTGGAGGTGGACCACAGCGTCCCCTTTCTGTCCAATCAGATAAGCTTAAACCGGTGACACCTGGTTGGGGGATGAGGACGACGAGGCAGACCACACATCGGCTTGTATAGCCTCCGTTTGTCTGATTTCTGTGATCAATCCTGCAGAACCCTTAGAGGGATGAGGTTTTATTTTAGTTTGCTTTTGTGCTTGCTTATATATAGAACCTTTAAAATGTAACAACACAGTACAGCCTAACCCACATGGCCTGTTAATTCTGTTACGTTTATCAACACCGGATCCAGAAAATCAAAGGCATTTGTTGGGCTCAGGCTGAGGAACACCCTGGACAGGACCATTTACATTGACAGCATTTAGCAGACGCCCTTATCCAGAGCGACTTACAATTGGTACAGTCTTACAATCCAAGCAATTGTGGGTTAAGGGTCTTGCTCAAGGACCCAACAGTGGCAGCTTGGCACAGGTGGGATTTGGACCCTGGACCTTCTGGTCCAAAATCCAGTACCTTACCCGCTAGGCTACCACAGACCACCTTCACATTGCAACCTTGGGCAAAAATAATATTAAAAATAGAAACCTGCAAAAACCATGTCCGGTATTCAGCCAAATGTTTCATTTTGTTCGGTTTCGGCTAAGAAGTTTCATTTTGCCGCATCCCCATTTGACTGTGATCACGTGTACCATGAGAAATATCGTGTATCATGAAAATATCTTTATATATTGTGATATCATTTCTTAACCATATCGCTCAACCTTACAGAGAATTGCTTTTTAAAAATCAGCGTGTCCAGCTGTTGCTTAGATTTGATTGATATTTCAAAGCGATATTTGATGATGCATATTTGGTATTTGTTGGGGCAAGAGTGCCAGGGCCTGTCCGACAGTACAGGGCACAAGGCAGGAGTCCAAAGTCCATCATAGGACATTCACTCACTCTCTGATTCGGCTAGTTTTAGAGATGTCAGCTGAGCTAATGCATGACTTTGGAATGTGTGATGAAAGATGACATGGGGAGAACATGCAAACCACAAACAGAACTCGAAGCAGGCCCTCTGGAGCTGTGCGGTGCCAGGGCTGCCAACCAGGGGCACCTTAAGCCTGCCTGAAATACTGGAAAATATAAATCTAAATATATTGGACGTTTGTAGTTACGTTGTTGGAAATACATTTACATTTATAGCATTTAGCAGACGCCCTTATCCAGAGCGACTTACAATGGGTACAGTCTTACAATCCAAGCCATTGTGGGTTAAGGGTCTTGCTCAAGGACCCAACAGTGGCAGCTTGGCAGAGGTGGGATTTGAACCCTGGACTTTCTGGTCCAGAGTCCAGTACCTTAACCGCTAGGCTACCACAGTCCCCTAAATATTGACATACAGAAATAATGACACACAGATAAAAAAAAACAGTCACGCACCATTTCCGCTTAAGCTAATTCAAAGGCCTAAGCATCAGCACAGGGCACAAGGCGGGAACCAATCCTGGACAGATCACTAGTGCTTGCAGAAAAGAGTAACAAGCATTTTGTATATCTCCTAGGCTGCCCAAGGAGGTTTGCTCCCTTTTTGAGTCTTGGTGCTTACAGGGTTTATTCCTTATTGACATTTAGGGAATTTTTCCTTGCCACTGTCGCCCAGCCTTTCTCGATTTGGGCTTTGGGCCTTGATTTTTGCAAAGCTGCTTGCGCTATAGAAATAAAGTTGACTTTGTCTTTTCTGAAATAGATTAATATTTGAGTAGTTTATTACAAATACAAGCAAACCTAACTACAAATAAGCCCAGCTGCTTTCTGTTTCTCCTTTTTTCTCTTGTAGGAGGCCGACTTTGCATCAACCTGCGCTTTCACTGTAAGATTAGACTTGAAATAAAAAGCTTATTTGAGAAAACTGGATCACAGTCAGGCTACATCCATTAATTTAGGATCTCATGCGGATAACTTGCGTAAGCAGTTTAAAAAAGTGACTGCAGGCGTCCTCTAGACCCAAAAAGACTTCAGCTGCAGATCTGAGGACGGTGGAAGCTCATCGTTCACGGGTTCAGATCCCACCAGGGCTGTACGTCGCTCTGGATAAGAGCACCAGCTAAATGCAGTAAACCGTTCTCAGATCAGGTAACCGGCTCTAAATCTGATCTTTATTTAAAATCCAGAGCAGGCCGTGCGGGCCGCGGAGACTCCCGGCATTATGCTGATTAAACTTTCCCAGCATAATACGTCTGTCGATACGTATTATCCCTCTCGTGCTCCGGAGCGGGCGCTGTGGCGTCCGCAAAACTTCACATGTGAATAGGCTTTTCTGAAAAGGGAAATGAATTAAGTCAAGCTGACACTGCATGCCAATAAGCTTTGTTTCGCGCCCGGCGCCGCATTCATTTGCGGCACACAGATTTATTGCATGATTGACAATTATGAGAAGATGACCTAGTTTTTCGGCACGGAACAAAACTGGTTTTCATGGGATGGGATCGCGGGCCTTTTGTGTCCCGCAGACCCTAACCGAGGAATAAATCGTTTGCCGGGAGACGCCGGCGCTTTTTAGGTCTGAATGTGTTTCTGTATGTGTTTTAGCTCGCATAATTTAGCACCAGCCTAATTGTTAGAGATCCCCACGGATGGCGTGTCCTCTTGAAAGTTATTTTCTATGCTATTTGACAGAGAGTCTCCCTAAAGGCAACACTCAGAGTCTACACTCCGAGTCTTGGAGGTCTTATGCCACATTCGCTGTTCGGTTCACCGCAGTGTTTCGTGATTCACCTTTTTTTTGTTCTACCTTTCTATTAACTGTTTTGTCCTTCCTCCGAAGCTCATTACAGCCTGGAGCAGGGCGCGCCTCCCCCCGCGGGACCACCGGTTGAGTGGAACTGCAAATGACACAAGCAGGGTTTAGTTGGAAGTTAATATCCTGCAAAATTGTTTCCGTACAGCTCGGTAGAATACGGAAGATTAAATGACAGGAGCGGATCAGAAACGTTTCGTCTGCCTACAAGGTGTTCGGCGTCTCCCAAGGTTGCTGTTAAGAGAAATAAGATGTATTTAAGGCAGAGCGCTGTCGTACAGATCGTACGGGGAGGGCCTCGGTGCCAGGCTGTGTGTGTTGTGTCAGGCGTGGTGTTCTACATAGATAATGGTGCAGCCTCGCGACTTATTTGAAGCATTGCTCTGACGAGAAAAAAAATGTGTTATAGCTATCGGGAAGTTGTTTTCATCTCATGTTTAAACGCTCCTTTTACGTCAGATGCCGAACTTAACCTGCACTTTAACTCACCTGTTATTTTAAACCTTAATTTTATCTTGTCTTTCTTCCCCCCCCCCCACATTTTAACCCTTCTTATTCTGGTCATAACCTCAGACCTCACAGGGCTCCCTCAGAGAGCTATTATTAGACTTATTGACAAAAAATAACTTTATACTGTATATATGAATGTCATGATGATATTTGTAGAGGGAAAGGATAAGTTTATTGGCGGAAAACTGTCCAATTGAAAGGAGGCTCTAGTTACCCTGTTAGGCTGCCTCTAGCCTGGCTACAAGATGAGATACGGTTGGACATGGAGGTTCTGTATGGTTTCCTGTGGCACATTTGCCCACAAATGAAGGCGCCGGTGGCTGGCAGGACACGTAATGCGTGTCGTGACAACAAATTTCCTTCCGCTAAGGACCTGGAAATGGTCCATGTCAGAGACCTTCTGCTTCAGACAGACCGTCCTGCTACTCTCTGTCCAATGATGTGCTCCTTCTCTGGATAACATGTCTTGGAGTGCATCACAGAGGCATGCCAATCAGCAACGATCTCTCACCAAGAGGTATATTAAGTAGCCTCTGAGTGCCTTTTTATAAGGCAGTGCTATAGGGGAAGCATTTTTATGCCCACTTGTGGCAAGACCCAGTGTCTAATCAGAATACATCTGTAATCATTTACATATAGCAGCAATCCCACATTTCCATCTGGGTGTGTTACTTTATTCAGGTATGCACCATTTAACAAACACCATGATGGACTTCTGCTGTTAAACTCCCACCTCTGCTCGCGGATCCGAAGCGTCGATTGGCTGTCGCGACATCTAGAGTTAAAAGACACGATTTAATTTCCTGTTATAATTCTGTATAATTTTCAAGACCTCGCTGTTAAAGCGAATGAACATTAATTGGATAGTTGTTAAAAAGAGCATATATGTATTTATTATTATTATTATTATTCGCTGCTTCCACCTAGTGATGTGAGAGACATGGCTTTTTGAACTCCTTTTGAACCGATTGATATGAAAACGAGTCAGTGATCGGAAATGCTCTTTAGTGACATCTGCTGGCCAGATTTGTGCAACTGCCTCAGCAAAAAATGGAAGACTCCACACAAACGAAGAGAAAATTAGAACAAAAATGCTGTTTTTTTTAAACAGTGCATTTAAAGGACCTGTTGGCTTGTGCTTTGTTGATGCAAATTAATATGGGTTTTAGGGATCAAGTTAAAAGTAATAAGTAATTACTTTTTGTTTATTTAACATTGCATCAACGGCTATTCATGACAGGAGCGAGGTTATATCGTTACTAGTCATACACTTTCACAATGGGCCAATCTAGAGTGACCAGTTAACCTAACACACGCCTGTGGCATGGTGGAGGGAACTGGAGTACCAGGAGTAAACCCGCGTGACTACAGGGAGAACATGCAGAGTCCAAGATCGGGCTCGGATCTCTGGAGCTGCGCCACCGTGCGGCCCTCTGAGTAAAGTAATCCCCAATACTTTTTGAATGAAGAGATTAATCATTTGTATTCGAATACCTTTTTTTGAGTCATTTTGCCATAACTGGTCATGGGTGAGCGATCCACGGGCGTGAGGGTTAAATTGTGAAGCTCTGTTATTCTTCGCAGGATATGATCGGCTTTAAAACGCTTCACAGGGAGAAGAACATTTTCCCCATCGATATCGTTATGATGGGCGTAAAAGCCTTTTATTTGAAACCAACTCCCTCTGGCCTCTGGTCAGCACACACACTATATCTTTCCTCATTTTCTCCTCGCTCTCGGAGCGTCACCTTTATGGTGGATGAAGGAAATCAGGAAGCTCTCGCTGTTCTGCCGGAGATTAACTGTTATGTGTTAGCAATTCCACAAAGGGAGATTAAGGGTTGTAAAAATGGTGCGAAGGGGCCCGCAGTTATCGAATGTCCTCTCACTCTTGACCTTTCAAATGTCAGAAAAGGAATGTGAGACAATGGCGCGCGGCGCAGATCTGATTACGCGGATCGGACGGCCCTCTGCGGTGCTGTTAGACCTTTAATTGGAGGAAATCAGGAAGGTGAAACAATGCTTTGTGCGGTATTTATATCAGCGCCGTCGCTGCCATTGTGTTTCTGGTAGGACTGTTGAAAGGAGGTCTTAAACGTGGAGGAATTATGTCATTTCTCCTTGACTTTGCATCGGTGCCTCTCGCAGCACCAGGTACCGAAAGGCCCACGCCTTCAGACTCGATCTGATACATATTGTCTTCTTTGCGTGGAGGGAGCTTGAAGGCTGGATAATTAAAGGTTCGGGGTCAGGATTGAGCCAATAGGAATGTCAGAGCATGGTGAGACCGTGACAGGCCCTTTCAGCAGAACTGGCTTAGCGATAGCGCCCCAGCCAGAGAAAGGCCAGTGTGCTGACAGCAGCGGCCCAGCAGGAAGGCATCAGCACGCAGAAACAGATAGCGAGAGCGACCGGCGGCGCGAGCCCAGTCCAGAAAGATTAGGCGCAGACCCCGGGTCAGCCCGTTCCCACCGCTCGCTCGGGGTGGTATTAATAACAGACAGGGCTAAAGAGCTTATTAAGCTCCTCAAACACAAACAAAAGACTGCGGTCAGAGTCTCACTGTCAAGGCGTTACGTGCTGGCTGAAGGAACGAAACTTAGTCAGAGGATTTGGACTCGTCAGAAGGGCGTGAGTTCTGTTCCACTGTTGGCCTTTTAGCAAGATCCTTAACCGTCAACTAGGGCTGCACAATGTTCCGTTTCAGCATCGCGATATGCACATGGGAAAATGCAAATGACATCAAACATGTCGTGCTATAACTTTTTTTGCCGCTGCTTTCCATGACATATCTCCAGATATCATTTATTTCACTCCAATCTTGCCAAAACACAGCTCTGACAAATATTATAGAATATGTTTCACCTCTAGAGTAGTAAAGCTGACCAACCGGGTAGCATAACATAACATACACAGCCTAGAAACAGTCTGGTAACAGCTGGGAAAGGCTCCGTCAGATTAAAGAACAGAACACAGAACAGGATAATAAAGCAAGTGAGATCGGAGATGCAAAAGAAGAACCACATTATGAACGCAGTAACTCTCGAGAATGATTCAGACCAAAGATTAACCTACTGAATTGAGGGTGTATCTTACCGGAGCAAAAAGGCTTCATCCAAAAAATAGCCTCTCTCTTTTAAGCTCTGTTTTTAAGACGTTGCAGATTGAACAATAAAATCTTTACATTCGGCAGCTGTTTCATGCATTCTGATTTATGTAATTTTGTGGGATGAAGTAAACCTTATAGTATTTAAAGCCTTCATTAAAATGGTGCTTGAAAGTTTGTGAACCCTTTAGAATGTTCTATATTTCTGCATAAATATGAGCTAAAACATCATCAGATTTTTACACAAGTCCTAAAAGTAGATAAAGAGAACCCAGTTACAAAAATGAGACAAAAATATTATACTTGGTCATTTATTCATTGAGGAAAATGATCCAATATTACATATCAGTGAGTGGCAAAAGTATGTGAACCTTTGCTTTCAGTATCTGGTGTGACCCCCCTGTGCAGCAATAACTGCAGCTAAACGTTTCCTGTAGCTGTTGATCAGTCCTGCACACCGGCTTGGAGGAATTTTAGCTAATTCCTCCGTACAGAACAGCTTCAGCTCTGGGATGTTGGTGGGTTTCCTCACATTAGCTGCTCGCTTCAGGTCCTTCCACAACATTTCCATTGGATTAAGGTCAGAACTTTGACTTGGCCATTCCAAAACATGAACTTTATTCTTCTGTAAACCATTCTTTGGTGGAACGGCTTGTGTGCTTAGGGTCGTTGTCTTGCTGCATGACCCACCTTCTCTTGAGATTCAGTTTCATGTACAGATGTCCTGACATTTTCCTTTAGAATTCTCTGATATCATTCAGAATTCATTGTTCCATCAATGATGCCCAGATGCAGCAAACCAGGCCCCAAACCATGATACTACCACCACCATGTTTCACAGATAGGATAAGGTTCTTATGCTGGAATGCAGTGTTTTTCCTTTCTCCAAACATAACGCTTTTCTTTAAACCAAAAATTCTATTTTGGTCTCATCCGTCCACAAAACATTCTTCCAATAGCCTTCTGGCTCGTCCACGTGATCTTTAGCAAAATTGTATTAACTTTAGTTCATAATTCAGTTCAGGTGTAAAGTTTCAGCCACTTGCGGGTTTGTTTGCTGACGAGAAGGAAGCGTTAGAGGTTTCGGCTGTAAATAAATAGATTCCTAAAAGCTAAAGTAACGAGCCCATTCTGAAGATGTAGTGAGTAAAAAGTGCAGGTTTTACTTTTGAAAAGTAGAAAGTAAAAGTAAAAAGCATTAAGTTACAGAAATAATCAAGTGAAGTACTTAAAAATACTAAAGTATCCAAGTACTTGTACTTCATTACTTGCCAGCTCTGGAAGTTTTTCCCACCGCTGTCTTTCTCATTCAGGATCTTTTTGGCGCTAAGCAGCAGATTTATTCCATCACTACAACATCTAGGAGAAGAGATTTCTGTTTACTGATAACAGGTGTTGCTGTATTTCTGACTTGTCAGTCAAAATAATCGGGGAAATCGGGGAGTCACGCAGGAGATACAGCGCACGTACAGAACTCCCCTTACAGTAAGTGATGAGCGCTGTCGGACCTGTCCGCTATGCCGAAGGAAACATGACACGATAGCGCCGGATCTTTGATCAAGATTTGCGGCCATGATTTATACCGGCGCGTCTCGGTAAAAGGATGTCGACTTCAGGCCTTAATGAAAGCTCTTGAGCGTAGCTGCGTAGGAGCCACGTGTTGACAGCGAGGATGCAAATGAGGTTAAACAGCTGAGAAAAAGAGAAATGGATCCGTCTCTTCTGCTCTCCTGTCAGACGGGGAGAAAGGTCCGTTCGGCGGCTTCGCGTGCCCCTTTCTTTGCCGCTAACTGTATCTAATTTCGTCTTATCAGCCTTTGTCTCTCTGCCGGTTCGTCGTGAGTCAGAGCAGACCTCGGGAGATAAACTCTGTCAGGCTCGGGGGGTGATTTATTAAATTTTGATTCCAGTGCAGGACTTTTAAAAAATACATAACAGGTGCCGGCGTGCCTCGGGAATCGCTCGCTGTCCTTTACTGTCAAGACGAACTTTTGTCTGATAATGGGACACAAATGATGTCATTCTAAGCAACGAGGCTGATGTTACTGAGGTACTGGACCGTGGAGCTAGGGTTTGGAGTCTTGGCACTGCTGGGCCTTTGAGTAAAGGACCTTAACGGGCAGTTTCTGGGCTTGCTCTGGATGAGAGCTTCATGTATTTAACATCTAGGCTGCCCAAGGAGGTCGGGTCCCTATTTGAGTCTTGGTCCTCCCAAAGTTTTTTCCCTGCCTCTGTCGCCTCAGGCTTGTTCAGCTAGGGCTTTGAGCCAATGTATATGTAAAGCTGCTTTGAGCCAATGCTGTGTTGTAAAAAGCTCTGTATAAATAAATTTGACTTGACTTTGACATGATAGCGTCTGCTAAATGGAACCTTAACTCCAGCCTGCTGTAACATTCAGAATGTTTTCTGTTTGGTGTTGTTAATTGACATAGATTGTGTGTAATTGTGTGTGGTTTGGGTAGATTTTTGGATAGTGTTTCACACCCTCAACAGATGCCGAGCCAAAAGTATGAGCGCAGTAGTGAAATTTGATACAGTGTTTTTCACTTCAAGTAAACTGTGAGGCTCCGCATCTCCAGCGGTTCAATCCAGACCTTGGACTTGGACATGTCTGCATGGGTCTACTCTGGGTCCTTCTGTTTCCTCCCACATTTCAAAGACATGCATTGGGTTAACTGGTCACTCTAAACGTGGCCCAGTATTAATTAGCAGTGCATTATTGACATAAAATGATAAAATGATGTTTTCTGGGGTTTTGTCGACAACGATAATTAGTCTTGGATCTAAAGTATTCAAAAGTTGTTTGAACCCGTCTCTCAACCACCTGAATTGGCACCGTGTCTTTCTTTTCTGGTCGTCTTTTTTGTGCAGAATGATTCCTCTAAGCTTTGCTGGGTGTGTTTTTGTGCTGCTATCTTGGCTGGTTTAAGGCTGTCATGGACGGCTGACTCCTGAAGTTTGTCCTAATCTTCATTAATATCATATTCTGCACAGTGGATAGTTTGCAGATTCCTGAAATAAGTTAATTGTTGAGCTGTCTTTAACGGCTACAGATTTCTGA
This sequence comes from Ancistrus triradiatus, assembly GCA_025084515.1. NCBI lineage: Eukaryota > Metazoa > Chordata > Actinopteri > Siluriformes > Loricariidae > Ancistrus > Ancistrus triradiatus. The sequence goes on along the minus strand of JAJAGP010003286.1, from coordinate 23,037 downwards.
CATAGTTTGCAGATTTTGAGCTACATCTGCCTCTTCGAAGCCAAATCACCTCCAACATCGTAGACTGTGTGGCTGGTGGTGTCTGTATTTGTCTGCTGGCGCAGTTTTAACTTCATTTTTTTGCAAAGTGAGTGACATCCTTGATAATTATGGTAGACAAAACATATCACACAGCCCTAGTGTGAGACTGGTATCGATGTAACCTTGCTCCTGTCGTGAAACGTTAAGAAAGCAAAACAGAAAATCAAGTAAAGCATTGGATCTTTACAGAGCACCCATACATTTCCGCCCCAGGGAGGTTGGGCCCCTTTTTAAGGCTTAGTCCTCCCAAGATTTCTCATCTGTAACAAAGACAAAGAGGCAAAACCTACTAAAGCAACCCAAAAGAAAATAAGTTAAAAAGAAAGTACACTTTTCCACAAAAAAAGTTTTGCAATGAATCACTTTATTCTTTTGGTCTGTATGCTAGCAGGCTGGGAAGGGGAGGTTTTTTTTAGATACTCGTATGGGGGGCTCCAAGGAAAACAGTTTGGGAGCCACTGCCTTAGATAATAGAAGATAAAAGAAAATCGTAACGCAGCTTTGAGACAATACTCCATTGTAAAAAGTGCTATAGAAATAAATCTAACTTTGATTAGCAGCTTGACGGGGTTTAGATCAGGTGACTGTGCAGAAAAGTCCATGAGAGTCAGCACGCAGTTGTTGCAAAGCTTTGAGGTGTTTTGGTTCGATATCCTGCTACAGTATGAATCCTTTCCACAAAGATCCTCACAAGCAGACCTTGGGTGCCCCTGTGTGTGTGTGTGTGTGTTTTTGGTTCTGTGTTGATATTGTAGGTCTGAAAGAATCAAGTCATATTGTCTACGGTCGTGCCGGACTGCCATTTGAAAATGGCATTTAATTTGTGGCCAGAATCAAAACCAGACCTCTAAGAATCGGGAAGGGAGAAATACGTCCAAATCTCTGTAGGATTTCCTGCTTTTGTTTTTTGGAAATGGAAACTTGGCATCACGGCTGTACTGAATAATGGCTGTTTAGATTAGAGCGTGCTTGAAGAACTTCTCTGTTTTAATGATCCGAGCCCTGCAGTACAGATTGATAACCATGCAAATCCACCGGCGCAGACCGAAAAAGTGTCCCTGATCCTGTGTTCACATCTATTAGGCAAATGCGCCGGCCTAATCTCCACAGTTAGCGGCTGCGCATTTGAATACGCCTCTCCTCCCGCAAGACGCTCGGCCTCAATTAAGCCAGCGCCGATCGATGCCGGCTTTGCGCATTCATTTCAATTGTTAAGGGCAATTTATTACTGAATATGATTAAACATGGCAGGCATTTCATCTCAAGGTTGCGCTCGTATGGCCTCATTAATGAGCGGCGAGTGCGGCCCATAAAAATGATATGTTACTTATTCTGTCTGGAACTGGCTAAGTATATCATCGCTGCCTGACGCTGCCTTCCCTTCTGTACCGAGCCTGCAGTCCTGCAACCTGCGAATGGCGTCGATTTCACATATTTATTTCACCTGTCGCTAAGGTGCTGCTCGGACGGGTTCAGGAAGCCCGAAGCTCCACGTGAGGCTCCGGTCCGCTTCCCTCCAGTTCCCTCCAGTTCTCCCATTCTTCTCTGGCTTGGCTTTTGAAGTGGGTCCAGTAATTTATCTGAGCGCTTTTTTCCACACACTCACCCTCAGGTAATCTGGAACGAGCCACCAGTAAAATTGGCAAAAGCACCGAGAAGCTGACCTCGTTTGTTTTGATGCGAGCAACCTCTAAATGCTGTTTAAACACAACACGGCTCTGCTACAGGACGTCCCATCGCCCCAGCGTCGCAGGCTTCATTTCTAGGGTTCGAGTTATAAAATATCAGAGCAACTTGAAGTACAGTCCTGATGTTACTCTGTTGAATGGCGACTGTTCGGATAGCGGGAGTCTCTTTACATGATTTGGTATGGGAAAGTATTACCTCTCTAAGAGTCAGGATCCCCACAGGAACAGCACAGACCTCAAGATCTCAGAACGCTTTGTTTGTGGTTCCTTTGCAGTCCGCTTCACTTGTGCACTGTGAAAACAAAGCAGTCGCAGATCACTTTGTATCGTGGTCTTTGTTTTCGTGATATACCAGTTCGAAATCGCATCACTGCTGCTGGTTATACGAGTTCAGTTTCGGCTTTGATCACCACTTCTAAAAGCCTAAATGAGTCGTGCAATGACTGATCTTCATTGTATATCCCACACGTTCTTCACTTTAAATGTCTCTGCTTTTTGAACAGTAACGGCGAGTTATTGCTCTGGACCACGGCTTTTTAGTCGGCGTCTTCACCATAGATGAGTTTATAGCTCATTTCTACTCTGAAAAAACTCTTCTTTATTCTGTTCTGTTTTGGATGTCTTTATGAAGTGTATTCATAACATCTTCCTTTTCACGTGACGTTTCGATGTGCAACTTATGATGATAAATGTCATTCCTCCTGCATGCTCATCCCTGCTTCGGTTTTTTCAGTTCACATCATATTTTCTGTCTTCTCTGCCTTGTAAACTATGCATACATTACCCATAATTCAGCAGTACACAGGAGTCGTGGTCTGAGATGCCATCAGTGCGAAAGAGGACTGAGATCAGATGCAGTTTGCTTTCAGGTTGACTTTAAAAGGACTGAGTTTGGTTCATTTAAAACAAACCATATGTGCAAACACCCTTACATACAGCGAGCACTGGAAGAAGAACCAAACAGCAGGATTTGATTGGGCTATATACAAGAAATGACACGCCAAAACAGTATCATTTACTTGCTTTCCTCTGAAGCGTTGTGTATCTGAGCTGATCTCTGGGCGTTTGCTGAGAGACCGGGCCTGGTGACTGCAGCATGCCTCCCTGTGTTTGCCTGGTTAAAAGTGTTGCGTTTTGGGGGGATTTGAGTCGACAACCCTGAGGGTATTGGAGCTGTTTGTCTTCTCTTTTCTCTCTCTCTCTGTCTGTCTTTTTTCCTACCAAACGCTCAGCTGCAGCTGTTTGTATCTCCTCCCGCCAGCTGTCAGTTACACTGGCTCTCTGTAGACCCTCTCACTCAGCACCTGCTACCCACCGGAGAGCGAGGTGTGTGTCGCAGACACTGCAGCAATGTGGAGTCTCTGAAAAACTCTTTGCCCTCTGTCTGAATGTCTGCGTTTGTGTTTACTGCGGGCCCCTGATATAAACACGTCTTATTCAAGAGAGTAAAACTCCCAGTGGCATCGTGTGACGAAGCGACCGCCCCCTGTGACAGGTCACTGAATGACACTGGCCATCCCATTGGTTGAAAACACCTGACTCTGATTTCACCTGCAAATAAATAATGGCCAAGTATAATATTTGTCTCATTTGTTTAACTGGGTTCTCTTCATCTACTTTTAGGACTTGTGTGAAAATCTGATGATGTTTTAGGTCTTTCAAACCGCTGTATTTATGACCTGAGCAGGGATTTTAGAAGCGAGCGAGAAAGCATGCAGAAACTGTGAGAAACAAGTGCTTTATGTCTGGTGGCTGCATAGCAAAGATGCTTCTTACTTCGTACTGATTGTGTCGCTCCCTTCAACAAGGCCATTTTTATCTAGCTTGATTTGTCTCTGTTGTTTTGATACATGTTTATTTGTACAGTAAATGTTCAGTGGGGGATCAGTCTGGATGGCTGATCAGAAGGTTGTACGTTTATATCCTGGATCTGGGGAGCTGACACTTTTGGACCCTCAAGCAAGGTCCCTAAAATCTAACTGATCAGACCATTTCATATAATAGTCTATCAATTGTAGATGCTAGAAAATATGCAGGTAATGGTTAGTGGTGAGTCGGTGGTTAAGGCTCAAACCCGCTCAAACCCGCTCTTCATCCCAGCTCCAGAGACTCCAGAGACTTTACAAAGGCTGGTAACCCTTTCGGTTCATTTCATGGCTGTCTGCGGTAATCAGGTATCTTCATTTTTGTAGATTTTCACCTTTTTCTTCTTCCATATATGAAATATGAGCATCGTCCTGAAAGCGCTTCTATCCAACCCGTGTTCTGTTTGAGAAAGTGATGATATTTGTTGACTATACACTGTTGTCTTCGGCTTTAGACTTTTTTTTTTAATCACTGTTTTAGCTTGGGACAATATGGAAAAAGAACCAGCAGTGTTTCTTACATTTACTTTGACTTCTTATTTCAGAGCAGATAGTAGGAACCTGAGATATTTCATGTTTTCCATGTGTTAATAAACATCCATTCCTGCCTTTCAGGCCTACAACACAATCCAAAAAAAGTTAGGATGACAAAGCTGTTAAAGATGTTTTGGTACTGAGGATACTCTATTTCCACAGCCATGCCTTTGTAATGTGTGCAGCATGTGGTTTTGCATTGGCCTGGAAGAGATACTTTCCTGAAGGCAGCTTAGGTTGCTCTAAAATCTCAATGTACATTTCTTACTGCATTAATGCTGCATCACAGAAGCCTACGTTATGAATGACGGTTCTTGATTCAGTGCCAGTTCAGTTTAGGCTGGTGCCCTTACCCTTTATGCACTGAAATTCCTCCAGAATGGTGTAATGATATTATGCTCTGTAGAGGAGAAATATGGAAATCCCTGTCTTTCTTTGAGGAACATTTCATACTTAAACATTTTTCACACATTTGTTGATAAACTGGAGATCCTCTGATCATGTTTACTTCTCAAAGACTCAGGCTTTCATGGATCCTGCCTTTGTACCAAATCATGGTTATAGTGACATCATTATTTTGTTTTTTTACCTCATTACTAGCCCTAAATTCCCAACTTTTTTGGAAACGTGTTGCAGGCCAGAAATGCAGGAATGGATTTTATTAGCAAATGAAATGAAGTCGACCAGAAAAAAATCCTTAAATATGTGAGGTTCATACTGTCTGCAATGAAGTAGAAGTGTTTACAGTCCTGGCTTAGTAATCGGAAGGTTGTGAGTTCAAACCCCGGCGCTTGAACGAGGAGCTTAGCATTTGCTCAGATCTATGCAGATGGACAAGAGTTACAGCTAAATGATTTATAGCATTTTGTAAAGCATAGTACAAGTGAATGGAAATATCAGGTCCTGCCTTTAAAATGGTTCAGCCCTGACTTGACAGGTGTGTGTGTGCGTGTGTGTGTGTGTGTGTGTGGTTTCTGTTTGAATAGACATGTAGAAGAATCTTTTCATCTGTCAGCATAGCCACATATTTTCTCAGTCGGAGGAGTGGTGGCTCTGAAAAGAACTTTATTTAACTTTCCACTGTCCTTTCAGGACCACATTCATCAACGCCCCGACATTATCGCCGCTCAAACGATGAGAGCTAATTAAAGAAACAGCCTACAGAAACGATGATAACCCCGTGTGTTTTTGTGACCGGCCTGCCTGTTGAGAGACTTGCCACAGGGTTCCTTTTGTGCAGGAAGTTATGAAATTATTACACCCAGAGCATTTGCACAATGCTCTCGCAGGCCTCGCTCGGCGTTTGCATTTTGAGTCGGTGTATCAAGTTGAAAAATGACCCGCCTTGGGCGAGTTTTAGCTTCAGTCTGCGCTGATTTAAGCTAATTGACAAAATGATGAAATCGAGCGGCGCAGAACAAATCATGTCTCGATTGTAGAATCGTAATAACGCTGCCAAGCTGACAAACTTTTTGCGTCATGCCTCGTGTCCCGCGCTGCCAGAGAAGCAAGTCATCTGGCCCTCGATTTCTCAAAACCTGCAACCACAGAGCGATCTGAGAGCCGCGCTGGAGGTCGGATGTCCTGCTTCTGAGCTCAGAGTTTCTTCACGTCGCACGTTGCACAATGGCCGTTGGCGTCGATCCGTGAGGCAATGCAGCGGGTTTCTGCAGCAGGGACCGAGGAGGGGGTCTCCATAACACGCCATCGCGTAGGCAGGGGCGGGAGGTGTTCGACTGGCCTGCTGTTTAGACCTTCGGGCCTCAGGCCACCTGGGTGCGACTTTATTAAAGAATGAAATGAGAGGTCACATGGTCTCGTCGCTCACACGATGCCCCGCTGCTGCCTTTCTTCCCTGCCCTTGGTGGGTTTGCCATAAAAGTGTTTTTCATTAATACCCCAGAGAGACGTGGGAATTGCCCCGTCCTCAAGCAGATCCAGATTTGTCCGCGGGTAGGACTGCAGCGCCGGTTCAAGCCCATTAATCCATGATTGTCAGGAATTCATAGCAGGACTTGGAACGAATGCTGTTCTGTCATTTCATAAATTTTTGGTCTGGCAAAGACATCATGCGGAGAGCAACACAAGTTTTTTAATCGAGGAACAGGGTGGTTAATAGAGCTGTCAAAAAAACATTCAAACGTAAAAAAGCCCCATTCGAATCTCGTATCAATTGTACTGCAGGAATGATTGCGTAATCACTTATCAACTAGGCCGATATTTATGAGAAGATAAACTTTGTTTCATGCATTACAACTGTTTGGGATTAAAACCAAAAAGCTGCTGCTGCCGTGTGCACTACACTTAACATTGTTTATGTTTTTGCAAGTATTTACACATTTTTGGGTAACAGAGACGATGCATTTGGCATACAATCCGACAGATAAAACACATTTTTGGAGTGGCTCACGTGCTACAGCAGTGCTTCACAATGCTGACCCTCACTGGTTCTTACTCTGCCAGTTTTGTCAGGGTACGAGGTCTTCCCTCACGTAAGGCCAAGGCCACCCTGTTCCACAGGGCAGGAGTTCGTGGTTCATGTGTCCAAGGAGCTGACTCACTGTTAGCTGATGCCGATGCTGCTTTGAGTCTGGTTCTGTCTGCATGTCTGATGGACGACTCCTGGGTGGTGGCATCCCAAGGTAGGGTTGAGTTCCAGTACCGTGTGTCTCGCCTACGTCTGCGTTTGCATGCACTCCGATTATTCAGTAATCTGATTATTGAAGTAGTCATCTCTAGAGTGTACTCTGATCTAGAGATCTGGATAGCTGGAATTTTTTCCAGTAATCAGATTTTCCATAGCACAGTACCAGTTATCCGATTTCAGTCGGTTTTCTCAGTCTGCGCATGTGAGTGAGCCAGTCCTGACACAGTTGCCAGGTCCTCTTATTCTAAAGACTTGGCTTTGCTTGGCCTCTCCACTGACTGCGACTTTTTGCTTGTGGGATTCAACCCTGGAATTAAAGGGGCCACTGAATTAAAAGGAGCTATCAAACACTTGGTGGACACTCTGAAACTCAGCATATGCTTCAAGAAATCGAAGAATTAGTTTTTTTCACATTAAAGTGTGAAGTTTATTTCACGTATTTCTGGTTGCATAATGATTACCTGAGTCACGTTTCAGGTGCATGTGAACACATTGATCGGATTACTGAAAAATCTCATCGGATTTGTCTTCTGGTTTTTGTCTGGCTTGCTCTGTGGTTGTAAAAGCAGACCAGAGAGCTGTCAAAATGTCCATATAGGTACTGGTGGTTAGGGCTTGGATGAGTTGGAAACTTGTGGGTTCTAATCTCAGGTTAGAACCCTGGTGGCTCAGCGGTTAAGATAGTGGACTAAAGGTCAGAAGGTTCACTGTTCAAGGCCCTTATAGTCCAAACTCGGACTGTATCATATAAGAGTATCGTGCTTGTTCTCCTAATCAGAAGGTTGTGAGTTTCCATCCCAGCTTTGCCTCTGCTAAGGGGCTGCTCCCGTGTTCCTCTCCGTGGAGCTGTATTTAATAATCCGTGTCCCGATAAAGCTCTTGTGCCTCACTCTCCAGCCTTTTCATCAACGCTTTGCACTCAGCAGGAAGCACAGTCGCCTTTTATGGCCGGTGTTTGATTCGTTTGACTGTATGTGATGGTATTTCATGACGCTCGGTGAGAATGTCAGCTGGATGTTCGCTCCCAGTCCAGCTTTAGGACCCGTTGCAGTTGTTTTTCATATCCAGGGGGCTTCTTGTAAAGCGCTGATGTATTGACGTTCGGCTGCCGAGGTTTTCTAATCTAATTGCGACAGCAGAGTAGAACCTCGCCAGTCTTTTATCTCATCAGCCGACTCTAAATTGACTACCTGTTTGCGCTGGCAGGATGTTTCCAGTTCTGCAGCCGTGTACCTACAGAATATTCTGTGTCTTTATCAAAGTCAGGCCTGCTTTATCTACATGACTGGGTGTTTCCTTTTCTTCCTGTCCTTTCACTGCGAGCACAAACCCTTTCCTATTAGCGCCACTGTTTTCCAGCGTGCTTTCGGATGAACGGCTGGATCCAGAGGTTGGTGAGCTTTCAGAGGAGCTTTCGGGTGAAAGTCCGGCCTAACGCTGGATCTGGCGGAGCGTTATCGTTTTGCAGGGAGCTTTTAAAGCCGGCGTTTAATTCCCCTCGCTCGTGCGTGCTGCGTTCGCCCGCATCTCATTTGTATGCTCGTCCTTTGGTGTCTGTTTGAGCTAGCTTTAAGTAGCACAAAGCCTTTAATTGTGAGGTTTAACATTTTGCAATTAAAATCTCCCCTCGTTGCTCAGAGGAAAGAGCGACGAGGCTTTGATGTATTCTAATCAGCGGCGACGCATTGTAGTTTAAGGAGCGTAGAGATCTCAGATACATTTCTGATTTTAAATGGATGTCCTCTTCCACCTTTTGAAGTGTTTCCAAGCTGAAAGCGTGGAGATCTTCTCCCGCCGACCTTCTAGCGCATAATGAAGATTTTTATCTGCCCGTTTCTGAAGTGGACAAATAGGATTATGCCAGACATTTATATCTCAGTACAACCAAGAACGCCGTGTTTGGGACTGAGGAGATCCAACAATTAACTGATCGACATTAAGACACGAAGCTCTTTAAGAGAGATAAATGGCACCAGATCTGTAATAGATGCTGTTCTGTCATATAGTAACCCATGATAATGGCTGGCATTGTAGGGCTGTTCCTCTGGAGGTCTTTACACCTGCTTACCCTGGTCAGAGTCATGGGCAAGGGTCTGGAGCCCACACCCACCATCCACAGCAAGCGGTTAAAGTTCTGGACTGTGGACCAGCAGATTCAGGGTTCAAATCCCACCTCTACCAAGCTGCCACTGTTGGGTCCTTGAGTAAGCCCTTTAACCCACATTCCATATACGTCTATATAAGTTTATTTACATGGTGCCCTTTAGCAATAGATTCTCTAAAAGCTTTGTCTCGATCTGAAACGGGCAGCCAGTGGCAACAGTGGCAAAGAAAAACTCTCTGAGATGCTCAAATGGGGAACGTATCCTCAGAATGAAGTTCTGGAGACATTTTGTAAGGTAAATCCAGCACTATTTTGAAGTTCCAGCTGCGGTTTCTGTACATCATGCCAGTGGTTTGATTGGATCAGAGTTTTGTTTTGCTCCGAGTAACTAATTAATGCTCGATCCCAACCCTTTTCGTTTCCTGTGAGCCGATCCGGGTTTAAACTCGCCCGGCAGCCATGCTGTTTGCGGTCACTCTTCACTTTGGTGCGACACGATAAAATAAAGAAGACTGCAGTTCATTTTAAACCTGGTGTACATTACCATTTCAGTTTAGCCCGAGGGGACGAAGCCGTTCAATAGGGCAGATTGTCTTTTTTTATTTTCAATATACACTTAAATGGTGTGAGATTGCCTGCGTGAGCTCCGGAGCTGCTTGGATGCACAATGTTCACATGATGGGCCTCATTTAGATGGGCGGTGCAATGTAATCAAATTCCTTTCTGCTCCTGAGCTCGCACCGCTCTCGCACCATTGTCACACACTCGAGAAACGTACATGTGCACTTTAATATCTTACCTTATTAAGTCTGAACCTTCCTCTGTAGCCAAACGTCGAAGGTCTGTGCTTCATGCTGCAAAGAATACTTTTAATTTGTCTTTATCATATTAATGTAGAACTTTTAATCATGTTGCAGGGGCGAAACTGTTCTCCATCTGTTCATTAATTTATTTCTTTTTCACGTTTTAACCCCACTTTTCCTGGTCAGGGGCACCGGGAGAGCCCTGGAGAACTCAGGGTGCAGGCGTAGGATTGTCCTCCATGAGATGCCAGTCCATCACATAGCTGGGTAGGGACAGGCCTCCCCTCCCTCAGACACAGCCGGTCATGTCTGCATATGACACTAGACTTTGGGTGGCCAGTGTATGGTTGCTTCTCTGATATTACTGATAAAGACTGAAGCGCTTACCTTAATGGGACCCTAACATAACCGGACGTAACAGGTCCAGTAAAGTGGATTCCCCTTAGGATCCTCATCTTGCCAGGTTTTTCTTTTAAGTCAGGCTTAAACTTTGAGTACTCTGTGTATTCATGATGCACAAATGTGTGAATGTGTAAAATACGGACGCAATTTTTGACGTAGTGCTCTAAACTCTCTGAAAACTCCCTGTCCACTTTTGCTTTCTTTAATTTCCCTTCTCTTAATGTATCAGAGATTTCTCCGTGTCTTTTCCACATCATCAACTTAAAAAAACAAAGACACGAGCGGAGATGAGTGCAGGAAGCTCTAGTTTGTGTTTTATGATCATGAACAGATCAGAATGCACTGAGATAAATAATCAGACGCTTCCATCCAGTCCCTGTGAGCTTTATCTCCATCATTCTTCAGCCTTTCAGTTCTGTTCCACCAGATCTTTTCTTTAATATCCATGTTTTTAGAGGCAGCCTGTTGCTCGTCCTATAAGCTCCTGATGAGCTGTTCTGCCCGGCAACCGAGCTCTGATTGGTCAGCCTGATTTTACATCCGGGTTTTACATTTTTTACTCCGATTAAACGTCTTACGCAGCGTCGCAGTCTGTCAGTTTCGGACTGGTGTGAAGGACAGCCTTAATATACTCGTGTTCTTGACGTGAACAAACATTTTTCTCAAACCCATTGTAAGCGTTGAAGCTTCAGACAGAGGCCACGACTAAGTAAACGGAGATGATCCACTAAAAATGTAGAAATGAAGGTATTTCTGCTTTGAAGGTTGTGCTGTAGGTCTCAGGTGATGGAGTGTTTGGGATGAGCTCTTCGCTGAGTGGAGGCATCCTACACTTTGCCCTCTGGCGCTCTCTCATTTGCCACGTCTTTGTGAGACTATCATATTTTTTATGTGCCTCTAATGAAGATTACACCTCTCCACCATCCACTCGCCTTATCGTTAGCCCAGGCTTTGGCTGCGCTCTAATTGATGCACCCCTGCCAATTCACACTCCGGCCCTGGCACTGACCCCCATTAAGGAGCCGTCCTTCCCTTCTTATGGAAATCACCCGGAGCTTTGTGAATCTTCCACCTCCAATCAGCTCCGTGTGCATGTAGAAAACCGCTTCCCGTGGCCAGCCGAGATTAGAACCACTCGTTTCTTTGTCTCAGGCCGTCTCGGAGCCAGAGCTTTCAAAGCGCACTTCACTTGTTCGGACGGTCCGTGAGCTCAGCAGAGGAGCACTGATAGAGGACCCACAGTTAGTACCGGTTTTCCCTACTCACGATGATAAACATTTAATAAACACTAAAATGGGCAAGAGTTCAGTTTACATTCATCACTATCTAATAAAAGGTCATAATGCAGGACATAACAAAAACTGTATCCCAAAATAATCCCCAACATTAAGGCACGATTTCAACCCCTATGTGATGGAGTTTGCTGTCACACAATAAAGACCAGAGCGTGTAAGAGCTAGCTTTAGCACACTGTACGGGCTGTAGGTGCTCTGTACAGTACAGTATGCTGAATGTAGGAATTAGTGATTAGGGGACCATAAGTACAGTTTATCACAGGCTCCGGCAGGGAAAATGTGATTAACAGTGTTAAAGTAACCTTTGACAGCCCTAATAAATCATAATTAAACAATAATATTTATATGGAGCATGTTTTTGAGCCAGGACATGAAATATTAAACATTTGAACAAAGCTCATAACAAAACACTTAACCATCCTGATGCAATAGATAAATGCCTTAATGACTGTGTATTGCTTTTATCATAATTGTCAGTAAAACCTTAAATCTTTTTACTTAAGTCGTGGATGAAAAGTGGTTAATACAGATTTGTAACATTGTTGTTGTTGCTGTTATTATTATTATTATTATTATTATTATTATTAATAAGATTTATTATAAAGATTTATTATGATAAAGAAGTGGTTTATAAAAATGTATAATTTACTATTATTGTTGTTAATACTGATTACTATAATTATTATTATATAATGCGTAATATGTTGGAATAAAATAAATGTAGTTATCATTGATAGTAATAATAATAATAATAATAATAATAATAATAATAATAATAATAATAATATGTGCAATTATAATTAATTTATAATATAAATAATTGTAACAATATTATTATTATTATTATTGTTATTATTATTGCTACCATGGAACTGACAAGAAATGCATAATGTTTTGAAATGAAATAATAAATGAATATATGTATTATAATTAGTATAACTTTATTATATTTAATAATCATAATATTATTTGTTATTATTGTTATTATTATTATTATTATTATTATTATTATTATTATTATTATATTACTTTTATTATTATAGTTCTTGTAATTTAATAAAATTAATACTGCAGCTATAACTAATGAATACTTTTTACTATCATTCATATGAAAAATAATAATAATAATAATAATAATAATAATAATAATAATAATAATACAAAGAAATGCATATTGTGTTGGATTAAAATACAGCTAGGTGTAATTGGCCACAACAACAACAATAAAAATAAATAAATAAATAAAAATATTCTTCTTCTTCTTCTTCTTCTTCTTCTTCTTCTTCTTATTATTATTATTATTATTATTATTATTATAGTTTCTGTAATTGTAAGAAATTCATTCATGTAAAATGTATAATTTTATTTGGAATCATATTAACAATAATAATAATATTAATACTAATGTTTATGTAGGTTTGAGTCCCTGCTGTTTCTTCATGTGCAGGATTGGCCGTGTCTGAGGGAGGTCAGGCGCTCATCCCTGGGTGCTGCAAAAGCTACCCCTGGCAACCCGGCGATGAACTGGCGTTTGTACAGCATATTTTTACACCTGCACTGTGTGTGCTCTAGGGATAGACGTCAGAGCTTTCACAATCCTGACCCTGAGAACTGGAAAGAATAATAATAATAATAATAATAATAATAATAATAATAGTAGTAGTAGTAGTAGTAATAGTAGTAGTAGTAGTAATACTACTACTACTACTACTACTAATAATAATAATAATAATCATACTATCCTACTCCTACAACTACTACTAACAACAACAACAACAATAATAATAATAATAATAATAATAATAGTAGTAGTAATAATTTGAGACCAAAATCTCAAAGTGCTGTACTTGTTAAAGCCTTTATTTATATATAGCACCTTTCATTCCGTGTTCATTTTCATCTTTTCATGTTTCACGGCTCTTGGGCGGCTGCCGGACTAGTGGATTGTTGTGACCCGTCCCCGGTGCAGACCCTGTGGATGAAGTGTCAGACAGTGTCATCACACTACATGTTTTCTTTATTGGGATTATGAATTTAAGAAGGTGCTCTCTCCAGAGCATAAACCAATATGTGAGTTCTGTGTGCACTATATTATCTACCCAGGCCTCGAACCGCTTATTGGTTATATATCAGCCGGGCCTGAAGAGACGTTCTGGTGGCAGCTTCCATCCAGCTGTCCACTGATGTCATCCTACATGCCACCGAATCCCTCGGAAGCTGGTCACCATTTAATAACGGAGTCTCGGCCCGGGGCTAGAGCCACACAAATAGTGATTTTAGAGCGCCTGCTTTTATCTACACACTAATATTTTCACTCCGATGGGCCTGTTGAACTCCCTGAACTCCCTGTGCTTATTACGTGTAGGTGACTTGCTGTGGCTCTCACCCAGTCTGCCAGGGCTGAGCTGATACTTTAGTCGCCTTCATGTGGAGCCTTTTAGGGTTTAGGGTCTTCCACCTCATTCAAAACCAGTGGTGAGGAAGTTATTATAACAATAATCCTCTACTTGTTTCGAAATGTACTTGGGATTTTACTGATTAAGTACTGGTAAAGTAATCTAACTGCTAATTACTATTAATCAATTTCATTACTTTTAGGATTACTCCCTAAAACCTGTATTAATCTGCGTCAATGCTATCAAATTCTAATCGTCCTGTGTGTGGAGTTTTCTGCCTTTTCCTGAGGTAGTTGCTCAGATCTGGCCAGCAGATGTCGCTAATGTCCACAGTGTTGCTAAGGAACGTTTCGAAACACTGAATTATTTTTCGAATCAGTTGGTCCGAATGATTCAAAGCTCCAGAAAGGCTCGTTTGTCCCATCGCTGGGCTGAAGTAGAGAAGGTGCTGGACTAAGGCCCAGACGATCCAGGTTCAAATCCCTCCTTTGCCAAGCTGCCACTGTTGGGTCCTTGAGCAAGGCCCTTAACCCACAATAAGATTTAATCAATTGTAAGTCGCTCTGGATGAGGGCGTCTGCTAACTGACATAAATGTTTAAATCCGGACGTTACAGCTGGATAAATAAAAAAAGGTTGAATGTGTGTTTTTGCTGCTGTATGTATTATTTATGTCGTACTTTGATGTTTTGTTTACATATTATATACTTAATTTATTTTCATGAATATTGGTTTGCTTTACATTAACTACATGCATAAGTAGGAGCTACGTTATGTTCTGTGTTCAGCACGGACACTTTTAGGACACGGACACAAGCAGAGACGTGAAATGATAAAGTCTGTACTTTGCTTAATTCACCTATATACACCTGGAAGTGCCGTGGGCCGGTCATGTGACCGCTGTGACTCCCTACTAGTAGCTGCACTGGATTGGCCTACTTAAAGGTTTAAAGTGTTTAAAAAGTGATCCTGCCTTACCTGGTCTGGAAATGTTTCTGTAACTGGACTCATTCCCTCTTGGTTGTGTGCAGCCAGCGGGGTGTTTATTTATGTTTATATTCCATCATGTGTTTATATTTTGGTTCTACAGTGTGTCTGATTATTAATGTGTGTTTGTAACTGAAGATCCACCATGTTGTGTTTCCTGGAGGGAGTGATGTGCAGAACAGTTTAGGATTCAGAAGCTGTGTAGATGGTGACGTTATACTCGTGTTTTCAGTGGCGTTTCAGTGTCATGTTCTTGTGAAAGTACTCTTTTTATTTACATAGTAGCATTTCAATCGAAAAAAGTACGCTCAAAGCGTCGTCCCTGTCCTCCTTTTATTCGTTTACACAGGCAGCAAATAGTTTTTTGGCCAGCTAAATGCAGAGGAAATGCTTATTTCTCATTTCCAATCCCCTGTGAGGAGGAGGCCACGACCCCTGTCTTCACTTATCCCCGTCCCACCACAGTCGGCGATCGCTTTCGGAGCTACATCTAGAGCACGGACGTCGGAGCTCTGCCTCGGCCAGCTTCATATGGTACAGAGAGTGGGGCTTCATACTGACTCACATGTTCTACTCTCTGGAGGATTGTGATATGGTATGAGGAAGTATACTGGCACATTTTAGTTCTGTTTGCTTAGCGTTCACTCTGGCATTCCTATCATGGAAATAAAATATGAAAAAAGTCAAAACACTCTTTTCTTAATACAGTGGTACCTCGGTTCCATTAATTCGTTCCAGCAGGCTCGTCGAGAACCAAAAACAACGAGTACAGAGCAAATGTTTGTCATAAGGAATGATGGAAATTGAATGAATGGGTTCCAGACTCCAGAAAATCCCAAGCGTTGAAAAATCTCATGTAATTTAGAGAGTAGTGGATTGAAAGTGAAAGGTAAAAGCAAAACACTTACTCTACTGATGAACTCAATGCTAGCATAGCTTCTAAGCTAACTGCAGCCCGTGTTCTGGTGCATCAAGTTCCTGTTTTGTTTTTGGTTGGCAGGCAACCCTTTTTAGGACCCGTGGTGATTTATTTGCACTAAGAATACAGTACTGTAGATGTAGAAATAAATAAAAACACCATAAACACAGCAGAGGTCTTTGTTTAGTGAGAGCTGTTATGAATCTGAATGACTGAATCACTGTGTACTGAATCATGAATCATGAATCGTGAATCGAGTCGGACGGCTTGGCTCATACAAGTTTATGTATGTTTGTATGTTCATTGACCCACCCAGACAGAAATGTGGGCTTGCTGCACAACTCTGCATGCGGTTCTGATGATTACAGGTCTGATTAGACGCTGGGTCTTGCCACAAGAGGGCGTAAAGGTGCTTCACCCGCTGCCCTATAACAAGGCTCTGATAGGCTACTTTCGGGTAGTGTACCTCTTGTTTATGTTAGTGTAAGCCCATGGTAAGCCGTGTATCTAATCAGAGCCTGTGTTACATGATGTATGGTGTGCAGGTGCAGTCTGTGCACCATGTGCCTTTGCAGCATCCTCTCGTATCTCTGGCTTGTGCTGGAACGGCTCACAAAACGTGGCACATGGATCAATTAATTGTGTACAGCTTGAAAGAGCAGAAGTGGTCCAGCGAAGGGCTCGTGTCCCCTGGGCCCGGGATGCCTGCACTCTGATGTTTCATTAAAGATGAGCCGTCCAGGGCTTCCAGTAAACACGCGGTAATTAGGGAATTTGGAGAGCTGGGCTCTGAGCTTGCAGTATGGTAATGATGATTGGTGCACGAAGGTAAAGGTGAACCTCGGTCACTTAAAATGTAGATTTATGACCAGATCTGGGATGGGGATTCTGATTGTATGTTTTGCTCGAGCTGAGACTCCGCACCATGCATTTCTCCATCAGCGTTATATTAAGTCCACTTAACAGACGACGCCGAGGTCTGGTCACGCAATGGTAATTGCTTTTGCCTCTCTAAATAAAGAGTGCCATGTACAATTGTGTCTTATTACAGCTATTGGATAAACGCTGGCAACAGGCGGGGAGCTGAAATGAGAGCAGCTATTCTGGCGAGCGATGGCCGTGGCAGAGACTGAGAAAAACATGCCAGTGTTGAAGGGAAGAGAGTGGGAATGAGAGAGAGACCTAGACAGAGAGGGAGAGATGGGGCCGTGGAGGCAGCATGTCAAGTGAGAAGCCTCAGTGTCACTGGGCTCTCCAGTCGGGACAGCCATCTGGAAAATCAAAGGCCAGCACCATCTGCTTTACTTTCCCACTGTTTTCTCGTCTCGGTCAGCCAGCGCTCTCCTCCGGCTCCCGCCGCAGCCCATCAAACCGAACCATTGTTTAGAGCAGCTTCTAAATTTATGAGATCTCGATTTGTCTCCGCGGCTGATGTCCCGGGCCCAGCGCTGAATTTCCTGACAGGGTTTTCGTAGACTTTTATTCATTACTATAAAAAGACTGCATTTGTGGGAGTCGCTGACATTCCGGCGTCCTTGCAAAGCAGGTGGGTCCGAGCATATTCGGATACGTTTAAGGTACGATTGCTAGTGCCTCCTGCGTTTCACGCCAATATTTGGACAAACTTCACATCACAGAGGAGAGCCGCAGATAGAAAGGTGCCCCGACGTTCCTTCTTGCCTTCCCGGTCGGGCTCCGTTTCGCCCCTCATCCCCCCTTCGAACACAATTCTCCTGACTCTGTAAAATGGGCAATGATGACATATGTGGATGCAGACTTGTTCATATCTTCGTGGCGCCTTTAGGGAAATAAATATCTGAGAACATTCAGTGAAATGAAGCTCACTCAATAAATCAACCTGACACAATAAACACTTCTGGCAACTAACCCCCCCCTTCCCTCATCTCGTCCCTCTGCCAGACACCACCTACCTCTCGCGCTACCAAATGGTGCCTCCCCGAAGGCTGTTAAATCAAATCGGCACACAAATACAGTGGGAATTTATTTGGAATGGCTTTTTGTTCTGCTTAACGCCTGATTGTTAGATGGACTAGGCCTGTGATAAATCTCACGGCCGCTCTCGGAGCCTGTTGCGCCGTGGCTCGGGGTATCCATCATAAATCCGATCGAAATAGAGAGCTTTCGGCCTGCTGACAGGATAGAGAGGGGCAAAGGAACGGAAAATGCGTCCGTCGCCATCTGTCTTCCTGCCTCGGCCTGCCATAGTTCCTGGAACCTTACGTTTAAAATGGTTTTTGGACATCAGAATAAGCGCCAAGCGTAAGCAATGTGCGTTTGTATTCTTTAACGGTAGATATTATTCAGAAACTAAGTAGGAAAAATGTAACATATATTCAAACAACTAGCTCCTGTTGTAATGATGGTCATTTATGGACTTTTTTCTTGCCACTGTCACACTATGCTTGCTTGTTCAGTTTTTAGGCTTTGGACCTAAATAACAGAAGATAATCTAAAATTGTAGAGCTGCTTTGAGACAACGTTCCTCTGTAAAAAGCATTGTAGAAATAAACCTGACGTTGACATTGGCTTTTGACCCTTTTCACCATCCATAGCCAGCTGCCTAATTAAGCCTTGCATATTTACACCCATGTGTTTTCTCGTTTCCTTTTTCGGTTCTCGTCCTTGTGCTTGTGTGTCTTAATGCTGCGTTCCTCTTAGCGTTTAGCATTAGCGTCTTTAACGTCTTCCTTCTTGTGTTCGTCTTTGTTTAGTTTCTGTGTTTGCTTTGTGTTTACCTGTTTTTAGCTTCGTGTTTTGTTTAGTCTGCCCTCCTTGGTCTGGATTTAGCCTTGCTATTAGTTTCATGCTCTCTCTCTCTCTAAGTTTACATTTTATGTTGGGTTCTACTTTTGTACCTGGTGTTGATATTTACCTCTTACCCTCATACCATATCACCCCTGTGTTTTTCGTTGCCCGGTGTTGTTGCGTTCCTGTTACTGGTTGTGATTTCTTTATTTGTTAACTATTGTAATTTGTCCCTCAGCACTTGCACATACTGCTGTGTGATATGTATTGTCTAAGATAATACCTTAATTGAGTGCGAGCTGACATTACCGAGTATGTCCCAAACACAGCCACACATAAACAGCGGTGTTAGATTTCAATTGTATTTGAGTGCCACCAGGTCAACTAAATGTTCTCTTTATTTATTTCGGACACAGATATGTTTTCAGTGTGGAAGATCTCCAGAGGGGGCAGTTTGCCATACATTCAGGGCCAAATTTAGCTGTGGAGGAACAACTCTGAAAGCGTTAAGAATTACGAATTTAATAAGACATTTAAAACAGCATCACCCAGCTGAATATGCAGAATTTGACAAAGCAAACAAAGGCACAGAGGTTAAAGCTAAAGCTGCTGATAGGCAGAGCCAGGAACACACCAGCAGCCCCTGGTACCTTTTTTTGTCAGTGAAGAAGTTTCCATTAAAAGAATGCTACGTCTGAACCAATTCCTACAAACTCAGGTCACTCAAGGATCCTACGTACTGAGAAAAGTACCTACCTTGAAGTAGGAGCTAATAAAGTCCGATTGCTCCCAGTTCCTGTGGTTTGAACACGTGGAAAAGGGGCACAGTTCTAAGAACTATGAAAAACTTCCTCAAAAGTTACACTATGAAGGCCTTTTCACACCGAGTCCGATTTTTATGGACAATATAAATGCATGTCGAGTTTCGAAAAAGAACACACACTGAATCTGAAATTGACGGACTGAAATGCTGCGTAACATGTTTAATCGGAGCCTGTTTTAATTTCCGCGTTAAAATCAGGCTGACCAATCAGAGCTCGGTCGCCGGGCAGAACAGCTCATCAGGAGCTAATAGGACGAGCAACAGGCTGCCTCTAAAAACATGGATATTAAAGAAATATCTGGTTGAATAGAACTGAAAGGCTGGAGAATGATGGTGACAAAGCTCACAGGGACTGGATGGAAGCGTCTGATTATTTATCTAAGTGCATTCTGATCTGTTCATGATCACAAAAACACAAACTAGAGCTTCCTGCACTCATCTTCGCTCGTGTCTTTGCTTTTTAAATTGACAATGTGAAAAAGACACGGACACATTAAGAGAAGAAATTAAAGAAAGCAAAAGCAGGGAGCTTTAAGGGAGTTTAGACAAAAACACGTAGTGCACTTGGTGTGAAGGTAACACTACGTTAAAAACCATAGGCCTTAATGCCGATGACACTGACGTTCCACTAAGATATGGAGGTGTGTGTTGTAATGTGCACCAGTTAGAGTGAAGGGAACGTGCTTTCCTTTAATAGTCCCATTTCCAGAACGTTGCACTCTAGGATCTGTCTATCTAACGAATGCTTATGTTCGGTAAGAATGCCCCACCTGGGCGTGTCCGGCTGCTTTGTTTGCCGACATGAAAAAGGTTTTTCGCTGCCATTGACGCTTTCCTGCAGCTGTTATTTTATCTGGTCTGTGTCCTTGAATTGGTCACGTGACTGAACGCACTGAAATCCCGCTCATGTGTACATCAATAATATTTTCCTTATACAGGCAAATAATTAGTTTATCAGTGTTTGCTGTGGTAACAGGCATGGAAACAGGCTTTAAATGGTCGTATTTTGGAAACGACCAGGCCAGCATGCGTTTCCTTTTATCTGCCTGATTGCTCGGCGTTATAAATGGTGCGTACTTTGTGAGCAGAGAGAAAGGCATTGTTTACACTTGGCCCCACACCGCGAATCTGTCCAGCGTAAGGTAATCTGCAGTAATAAGCTCCATTTGTTTTGTTAGCTCTTTAACGGAGGCGGAGAGGAAAGGGGCGAGAGAGAGAGAGAGAGAGAGAGAGAGAGAGAGAGAGAGAAATCTCATTTCAAATCCTCCTAACCTCCTTATCTCTATTTGTTCAGTTGTTTTTAATGCCACATACTGAAAGAATTTCAATGGCTGTTTTGCCATGAAGTCATTTGTTATCCTTCAGCAGGCTTTCGTCTCCCCATTGTGTGACAGCCGCCGAGCTCTCGAGTCTTCCAGATGGAGCTCGCCACACACACACACACACACACACACACACACACACACACACACACACACACACACACACACGGGGCACTCTTTTAACCCTTACATGAATATCCCTTTAACATTCTGTAATAGAAAATGCTGCTGTCTGTTCAACAGTTCCTTTTATTTATCATATAGGTACAACATTATAACAAAAGTTTGGTGGACACCTCTTGTACTTATTAGCTCAATTCAAGAAACACTCACTTATAAACCATAACAACAGCGTAACATTTCTGATTCTCCATACATAACCCACGGGCAGTAGAATGGGCTGTGCTGATACCCCAGGGACTCTCAGTATCATACATTTATAGGTTACCGCTCGCAACAAGTCAGAACGTCAACTTTCTGCCCTGCTGTCCTAGGGGTGGGCGATATGGTAAAAATATTATATCACAATATCTAAAAGACATTTTCCCGATACACGATATCTATCACGATACGTTATCCTAGACAAAATGCATCAGTAGTGACAGATTCTTAAAAATTACTACTGAAATATTATCTCATACTCAGTAAAGTGATTTTTATTCAAAATGTGCTGCATTTCATCTAATTAATCCTGACTAAGTACAGACTTTATAATGAAGCATGCAGTGGGTCAGTGTTCTTTAAGCACTGACGGTATCCTCGATACGCTCAGAAAAGCATATCGGCTATCACGATAACAAAATGTATCGCGATACGATAAAATATCGTCACATTGCCCACCTCTAGGCCAGAGAGCATTGGTTTACCAACTTTGATCGAGAACTTGGTTGGCTTGCATAGAACCTCGACCTCGACTCTATTAGATACCTTGAAAATGCACTGGAATGGTAAAACCGAGCCTCACAGTCATGTTCCAAAATCTAGTGGAAAGCCCTTTTAGAAGAACAAAAGGTGTGGCAGCAAAGGTGGTGACAAACTATATACTAATAACCGTATTTTTCAAGAAAATCTGATAAAGAGAGCTGGATTTATCTCAGTAATCCGATTTCTCAGCGCATATATAACCTTATTCTGATTTCAGTCAGCTTTCTCAGTCTGCGCATGCACTCAAACATAACACGGAAGCATCTAGCAGAATTAAACACGGTTGCCAGGTCTGCTTATTCTAAGAGATTTTGCTTCTTCGCAGCTTGTTTCAATAGGCCTGGTTGCTTTTTCCTCTCGTGGGATCTGGCAACCCTGGAATTAAACGCGGCATCCGCAAAAAGGCTACCGAACACTTTTGGAGAGACTCTGATACGCGGTATATGCTCATGGAAATGAAGAACTTTGTTATTTCATTATTAAAGTTTGAAGTTCGCTTATACCGCATCTTTCTGCGAGATTATTGGCGGGTTATAAAGTAGAAATCAGATTTCACAAATGTACAAGACTTCTGAAGGCATCCTGCGGTATCTGGCACCAACACGTTAGCAGCAGATCCTTCAAGTCATCTATGTAGCGAGGTGGTGCCTCCATGGATCGCTCAAATTAAGCAGTGGGGAATTTGGAGGCCAGGGCAACACCTTGAGCTCCTTGCAATGTTCCTCTAGCCATTCCTGAACCACTGGTTGCAGGGTGTGTTATCCTTCAGAAAGAGCACACTGCCTTTAGGGAATAATGTTACCACGAAAGGGTGCGCTTGGTCTGCAGAGATGTTTAGGCAGGTGGTACGTGCCGAAGTAACGTCCATGTTAGTACCAGTACCCAAGTTTTCTAAGCAGAACGTTACACAGAGCGTCTCACTGCCAGTCTTATTCAGTCTTGTTCACTCCGCCTGTCAGTGGGTTTAATGTTATGCCTGAAGTGTGTACGCTTCTTTTTGCTGGTTGTCCAGTTATTACTTTGGTGACCTAGATAAGTGGTGTATTGTGTATCATATTACTATTGTATTTTGCGTTATTATGTTCCCCAGGCCCTCCGATAAGAGCTCTTCAGCACAATACACTTAAGTTTGCGGCGCTGCACATGGGAACTTGCTTTTACAATGTCTCACAAAATGAGACTTGATTACTTTGTCTGTCAAAAGGACAGCGCTCGCCAAAGTGCACTAGATGTTTCCACTTACGCTGTGTCTCTCTTTTTCTCTTCTCGGGTCCTGTGGCTTCTCCGCTTCTCGAAAATCTTCAACTCAGGTAAGTGGCTTCAGCTGATGGTTCACTATTTATCTGTTAATCATAATATGGTGTTTGTGTACACCACCGGTACTCCTCCTTGTTTCTCCACTCATTGTCCATTTGATCAGTTCCTCTTACCCTATAGAAGCACTTTGTAGTTCTGTAATGACAGACTGTAGTCCATCTGTTT
>JAJAGP010003285.1:41008-78374 GCA_025084515.1 Ancistrus triradiatus | reverse complement strand
CTTTGTGACCTCGCCAACTATTACACGCCTTGCTCTTGAAGTGATCTTTGTTGATCGACCACTCCTTGTGAAATCACTCAGAAATCAGATAAAGAGAGCTGGATTTTGTCTCAGTAGTCAGATTTCTCAGGGCATGTAGACCCTTACTCTGATTCAATCAGTTTTCTGAGTCTGCCCATGCACGCAAATGTAGCTCGGAATTGGCTGGCAGAATCGAACAGGGTTGCCGTGTCCGTATATGCTAAGAGACTTCACTTGTTTTTGGGCTTGTTTCTGTAGACCTGTTGCTTGTGTCTGTTGCGGGATCTGGCAACCCTGGAATTATATGAAGCATCTGCGTAAAGGCTACCAAAGACTTTTGGAGACGCTCTGAAACGCAGTATATGCTCGAGAAAATGTGGAATTTCATAATTCTATTATTAAAGTTTGAAGTTTGTCACATGCTCCTGTGAGATTATTGGCTGTTTGCAAAGTAGCAATCCGATTATTAAACGAGTCATGTGAACCCGGGGCTTTCCCAGTATCTGCTTACCCAGGATTGGATGGATTGGATCACTGACAAAATCAGATTTTCTGCGTAGGGGGTTTTAATATTCTTACCCACTCTTCTAGCCACTGCCTCAAGTTTAATCATGGACCTACACCAGTCTTGTGCCGTGTCAGCCCTGTTTAGTTCCTCCCAGTGTGGTAATGTCACTCCTAATGGGAGATGATGGTTTGTGTTTTGCAGTTTGAGGACATGAAGGTTCGCTTCCAGTTGGTTAGCATGTCAGTGTCACTCAAGGAGAGTAAAGCGAAGCCAGAGATCATCAAACTCTCTGTCATCGACCTGAGTGCCACACTGACCCAGAGATCTTCTGCTCAGGCTATCAAGTACATAAGAGCTGCTCCTCTCTTCTTGGCAGTGTTTTTATTGTTCCTCTTTCTTTTTTCTCCTCTCCTTTTCTTGGTTCCTGCTCTTTTATTTTTTTTGTAATTTATTAATTTTTTCATGCTCTCGTTTTTCTTTTTGCTTATCTTCTGCTTTTTGTGCCTCTGCTCATTGTTTTTCTTTTTTTAGTTTCTTCACCTTTCTTCTTTTTTTCACATTTTTGTTTTCCTCTCATTTTTTCTGCTACCTTTTCTCCTTGTTTCATTTTCTTTTTCCTTCTTTTCGTTTATATTCTGCTCGTTCTTCATTCCATCCTGTTTCTCTTCTTTTCTTTTTTCTAATTTCTCGTTTTCATGACACGTTTTTCTTTTTTCCTTCTTTTATTTGCTTATTTTTCCTTTTCTACCGCTGCTCTTTACTTCTTTTTTTTTCTTGTTTCGTAACTTTTCTGCTTTTTTCTCCATTTCTTACCTTTTTTTCTTGTTGTGTATCTATTTTCCTTTTATTGTCTTTCTCCTTTTGTTTCTGCTTTGCTTTTCTTTTTGTTTTCTGTCTCTGCTTTTTCCATTCTAATTTCTTCTCCTTTTTTGCTCATCTCTTCTCTGCTGTTTTCTGCTTTCTTGTCTTTTGTTCTTAATTCTTTAAATTTTCTTGTCTTTTCTGCTCTTGTATTGACCCATTTGCTGTTAGCTGTTTTTTTCCTCCTTTTCTGCTCTTCTTTTTAAATCTCTTGTCTCTTTCCTTGATGTTTTTTTGTTACATTTTCTTCTATTTGCATTTCATTTTCTTGTATTTCCTACTCTTCTCTGCTTTCACGTTTTGCTTTTTTTCTTACCTTTTCTGCTGTTTTATTGCTGCTCTCATTTTATGTCTTTCATATCACCTGTTATCCACTCTTTTTTTTTTTTTTTTTTTTTTTTTTTTTTTCCCTTTTTTTTTCCCCTTTTTTTTCTTTTTTCTTCTTTTTCTTTCTCTTATATGATATTTTCAGTAGTTATCCCTGATAATTTGGTGACCTTGTGTTTCTCTGCTCAGGATCACAGCTCAGTTGGCATCGTTTGAGGTGTCTGGTCTTCTGAGGAACGGCATTGCTCCCGTGCTGCTTTCTCCTCGAGGGGCGGTTGTTGATGGACACAAGCCTCTGCTCAGCCTGATGTTTGAGACTAATCCACTGGATGCTAAGGCGGATCAGAGACTGTACGTGGAGTCACAGCCACTAGAGATCATCTATGATGCCGTGAGTGTTTTAGAGAGAGACGCCAACAGAGGTTCTACATGCCTTTATTTAAAAAGTTAAAATTCCTTAGTTAAAATAGGGTTGATGTTTTTTCTTTTTGTGGCTGCATTTTCTTAGCGAAGCCTCTGAGGGATCATTTCACTCATATCACTCGTTAGTTTACTGGTTTAACTGAGGATGGATCTACACTGCAGCAACCAGACTACTTAAAATAAACCTCCAGCCTCTAGAGCTGACTTGTGTGTGTGTTTTTTTTGTTTTTGTTTTTTTGTGGAGTGCTGTTGCTAACGCGGTGCTCGCATGTGCTGTCTCTGTAGATGACTGTGAACAGCATGTCAGAATTCTTCATGCCTCCAAATGACCTGCAGCTGGACGAGCTGACCAACGCCACCCTCATGAAGCTGGAGCAGTTCAGAGACAGAACCTCCACGGGTATAGAACATTCTGAAGTCTATCCAGATAAAGTTTATCCAGAGAGTGTCAGAACTTTCTGCAGGGTGTTTTTATTGTTTATTGATATTATCATATTGTGTTTTTCATTCAGGACTCATGTACATCATTGAGACTCAGAAGGTTCTCGACCTGAAAATCAATCTGATGGCCTCCTATGTGATTGTTCCTCAAATGGGTTACTACGACCCCAAACACAACCTCATCATTCTGGACTTGGGGCACTTTCAGGTATCACTCGATGTCATAGGTGATCCCGAAATAAAAGTTTGTGGTCAGCTTGAACCAGTCTGTTGCTCTCTCTCACCAACACCTGCATGTGTTTTCTTTATTGCCAGGGAATCAGTAGGTTGGTTTTTTTTTTGTTGGTTTTTTTGCTGCTTTTGTGCTTTTTATGCTTCTGCTTTTTCCTTCTTTTTAAGTCTAGTTTCTTTACTTTTTTTCCCCATTTCTTTTTATTATTATTTTTTGGTTCATCTGTTTTCCTCTCATTTTCTCTTAGGACAGCTTTTTTTCTTGTTTCTGCTTTGCTGTTTTCTTTTTTCTTTTTTCTCTATTTTCTGTTTATTTTTTCTGTTCTGTCTTTTCTGTTCTCTTCTACTTTTTCTTTACTTTTTATTTTTTTACACCCCCCATTTCTTGGTTTCTGCTCTTTTCATTTCTGGCTTATTTTTCTTTTTATGGCTTTGTTCTTTTGTTCTTGTTTCTTAACTTTTCTGCTTTTTTCCCCTTTATCTTTTTCTGTTTTCTTTTCATTGTCTCTCTTTGTTCTCTTTTTTTCTGATATTCTCTCCTTTTCTTTTCCTTCTCTTGTATTTTTTTTAATCTGTTGGCCTTTCTTTGCACTTTTTTGTTTTCTTCTCTTTTTCTTTACTTGTTCTGTTGTTCTGTTCTAGTTCTTTTTCCTGACTTTCTTCTCCTTTCTGTTCTTCCCTTTTTTCCTTTTGTCTTTTCTTATTTTCCCTTTCCGTTTTTTATGCTTCTGCTATGTTGGTTTTATTTTTGGAGTCTTTTTTTTTAACTTACCCCCACCACCCCAAAAAGAACACCACCACACCAACCCCCCCCCCTTTTTCGTTTTTTTTTCTTTTTTTTTTCTTTTCTTTCTTTTGGTTCATATCTGTTTTCCTCTCATTTTAAATGTCATTTTTTTAGTGCAGCTTTCTTCTTGTTCTACTTTGCCATTTTCTTTTTCCTTTCTCTATTTTCTGTTTTATTTTTTTTCTTCTTTTCTACTTCTCCTTTTTCTTTGTTACTTTTTTTTTTTTTTTTTTTTTTACCACCCCCTCCCTACACCATTTATTGTTTTCTGGCTCTTTTCTTTTATTTATAATTTATTCTTCGTTTTTGCTCTTTTCATTTTCATTTCTTGCTTATTTTTATTTTGATGCCTTTTGTTCTTTTGGTTCTTCTTGTTTCTTTTCTTTCCCCTTTTATCTTTTTCTGATTTTATTCTCCTTTCTCTTTCATTTTCTATATGTTTCACGTTTCTGCACCCATCTTTCTGCGTAACTTTCTTGTCCTCTCCTTTTTCCTTTTCTTCTCTTTTTTATGCAAATTTCTCTCCTCTTCTATCTTTCTTACCATTCCTCCATTTTCTTTTTCCTTCTCTTGTCTTTCCTTGTCTGTTTGCTTTCTGGGGCACTTTTTTGTTTTTTTCTCTTCTCTTTTCCTGACTTGTTGCCGTTGCTCTATTCTAGTTCTTTTCTCACTCTTTCTACTCTTCTTTTCTTCCCTTTTTCCCTTTCTCCTTCTTGATTTCCCTTCCCCTTTTTTATGCCCTGTTCCCTGCTTTTTCTTCATTTCTCTTTTCCTTATCATTCTCTTCTTTTCTTCTTTTATCTCCATTGGGGGATCAATCCTGTGTGTATTAGGTGGTTTTGAGTCAGTCCCACTTAGACCCAGCCGCCCCTGATTCCATATGTTCCATATTTCCAAACAAGTCCAGATAAACTTCATATGCAAAGCAAACGTTTTTTTAACTTATTTATTTCCATCCATTTGGCACACAATGGCATCGGGAAGCTCAATATGGAGGATAAGAGAGTGTGGGGCAAGAGCTCTGGCCGGGATAAAGGGGAGAGTCTGGGAAATGACGGGTGGCAGGAGCACTGGAGCAGCGGTTCCTAAGCTCCACCCGGGACCCCAGGCTCCGCTCCCGCAGCTGTGCGCGCCGGGCGAAGAGAGCGGAGGAAAGGGCGGGCAGTACGCGCCCGCCGTATAGTCTTAGCCGCCCGGTATTGGAAGATTCCTGGCTTGGTGTGTAACGATAGTATAAAGTGTTCCTAGCCGTGTCAGGTGTTCAGTGTTTGTGGAGTGTGGCTGGTAGGCTGGCACCATTGTTTGTGGCTTTAACAACAAATGCTGAACTGTCGTTTTTGTGTGTGTCTGTGTGTCTGTGTGTCTGTGTGTTCTGTGGCTCTCGTGTGCCTGTCGGTGTCTGTGTGTTGGTGTGTCTGTGTGTGTCTGTGTGTCTGTGTCTGTGTGTGTGTGTGTGTGTGTGTTGTGTGTTGTGTGTGTGTGTGTGTGTGTGTGTGTCTGTGTGTGTGTTACAGATGTCCAGTCAGAGCAAAGCTCATCTGCCCCAGCTGTCTATAGGAAAGAACACCATAGAGGACATCATGTCTCGAGCGTACGACAGCTTTGACGTGCAGCTCAGCAGCCTGCAGCTTCTCTACACCAAACCAGGTATGGTCTCCTTTGTTCTCCTCCTCTATTGCTTCCTCTAACACTCGCGTCTTAAAAACCACGTCTGCCCGTTTGTCTCAGACGGCGATTGGAAGCAGGCCCGGAGGCTGAGACAGTCTGCGTTACACATCCTGGAGCCGGTGGACCTGAAGATGGTCTTTAGCAGAGCCATGGTGGTCACTGACTCTAGGATGCCAAAGTGAGTCTGCTGAGGTGGTCAAGAAGGCTGAGGGTGCTGAGCTTCGGCTGCTTCCTCTTTTTTGTCTACAGAACTTTTCTTCTTTTTTATTTCTTTGTTTCTGCTTTGTTCTTTGTTTCTTCCTTATAACGGTTAGGGAGGTTTTCCTTGCCACTGTCTCTCTAGGCTTGCTCAGTTTGGGATTGGCCCGAGATATTACAGGATGATATAAGATTGTAAAGCTGCTGTGATTCCCCTTTCTGCCCCCTTTTCTCTCTACTTTTCTTTGTTCTGTCTTCTATATTCTTGTATCGTCTTCTCTTATTCTTAAATTTTCTTCTATTTTTTAATTTCATTTTCTTGTATTATTTTAGCTTTTATTTCTTCTCCTTACTTGTCCATTTATAGTTGTCTCTTTTTGTTTCTGTTTTTCTTTGTTCTCTCCTTTTTTCTTGTATTATCTTGTCTTATTTTATAATTTACTTCTCTTTTCTTGAATTTTTGTCTACATTCTATTTTGTTTTCTTCTCCATTTGTATCTTTTCTGATCTGATTTTTTTTAATTTAGCTTTTTTCTGCTCTTTTTTTATATTTACGTTGTTTCTTTTTTCATCTTGTTTCATGTCTTTTCTTCTCCATTTATGCTATTCTCTTTTTGTCCTCCATTTCTGGTATTTTCTTGTATTTACTTTCTTTTTTTTCTCTCACCTTCTCTTTTATGCTGATTCCTTGTCTTTTCTGGTCCATTTTCTTCTGCTCTTTTTGCCTGCTATTTCTTCTCTTTTCCTTTTCTGATCTTCTCTTTTCCTTACTTTTTCATTTTCCTATCTTTGTTTTTTCTGTTCTTTTCTGCTGTTTTTAAGTTTATTTCTTGTTCTCCTTTGTTCTAATTTCTCTGCCATTATTTATTTATTGTTCTTTCCTTTTATCTTTCATTTGATCTCTTTTCCATTCGTCTTAATTTTGCTTTTTATTTACTCTTCTTTTTCTTCCTTCTTCTCTTCACATTTATCTGCTCTTTTCTGATTAGTTTTGCTCCTTTGCTCTTATTTTCTGTTATGGCTTTTTCGCTGTTCCCTTACTTTCATTCTTTAGCCCTCTTTTTTTTTTTTTTTATCTCTCTTTTTTGCATTTGATCTGTTTTTAATTTTTAATTGACTCTCCCTCTTTGCTCTTTTTTGTCCTTCTCTTCATTTTCCTATGCACTTTTCTGATTAGTTTTTCCCTTTTGCTCTTTTTGATCTTTTTGCCATTCTCTTATTTTCCTTTTCTTTCATGTTCTCCTTTGTTCTCATTTCTTTGCTATAATTTGTTCTTTCTGTTTCTTACATTCGATTTCTTTTCCATTATTCTTATTTTTCCCTCTTTTTTTGCTCTTTTTCTTCTCTTTTGTCTTTGCTCACTTTGCTCTTTTCTGATTTGTTTTGCTCCTTTGCTCTTATTTTCCATCACATCTCTTTTCACTCTTCTCTTACTCTCTCTCTCTATCTCTCGTTTCCCTGTTCTTATAGGAGAACTGTATAATGTATTATCATGTCGTTGGTATTCTTTGGTGACGCCTCTGGGGTTCTCTGATAAGGATCACAGCACAGTTATCACTGTTTGAGCTGGCGGGGTTTTTTTGGTGTTGCACCTGTGCCTTCGTTTCTGAACTGGTTCCTTTTATTCTGTCTGGTAGGTTTAAGATCTCGGCTGAGCTTCATCTGCTCTCTCTGCGCATCTCTGACGACAAAGTCCGTGGCGTTCTGCAGCTGATCGACAGCATTCCGCTCCCGGAGAGTCGCCCTGCCCCTCGAGCTGCGGCTTCACAGGTCACGCCCAAGGTGTGTGTGTCTTTGTGTTCGACATTGTTATTTAAACCGGAGTGTGTGTGTTTAGGATTGTCACTGCATGCCTGATGTGGTTTATGTCCTTTAAGTAGTGATGTGGGTTCTCTGTGTTTATAGAGTATAAAACAGAGAGACACGCCTCAGCTCACCCCCAGAAAACCAGCCATGGTTGACCTGCGCTCCTCAATCATTTTCGACTCAGGTTAGGCACATGCCTGAACGGCTGAGCCGCTTAGCTTACAGATCACACACACTTGCAGAGTAAACAGTATTGTGTGTTGTGTGTGTGTGTGTGTGTGGTGTGTGTTGGTTGGTCAGGCTCAGAGGAGGATTTGTTCTTCGATGCTCCCAGCTCTCCGGTTGAAGATATGCCCTTCTTTGAGGCCAACTCTGGGTCTCTGGAGCGAAAGGCCTCCGTTAAGAAGAGGGCCATGGTCAAACACGATCCCAAGAAGAACATGACCGAGTTTGTCCTGCATTTCGAGATCAACACGGTCTGTGAGATTCATCCTCGTCTGCCTACAAGACAAATGTATTGTTTAGATTTTCCCTTACATTAACATTTGGATCCCAGTGTCACTACTGACAGTTTAATGCAGAAGACTAAGATCTACAGCAAATCATTTTGACCCCCAATAAAACTGTAACGGACTTTTAAAAGTCTAATTATCTAATCAGCCAATCACATGGCAGCAACTCCATGCGTTCAGGCATGTGCACATGGTCATGACGTCCTGCTGAAGTTCAGACCGAGCATCAGAATGGGGAAGAAAAGGATTTAAGTGACTTTGAATGTGGCATGTGGAAATGTTGGTGCTAGATGGGCTGGTCCAGTACTCTAACCACTAAGCCATCACAGTCCAGACAGTTAAGACAGTTTAGACATTTACAGCATGTAGCAGACGCCCTTATCCAGAGCGACTGACAATTGGTACAGTCTTACAATCCAAGCAAGTGTGGGTTAAGGGTCTTGCTCAAGGACCCAACAGTGGCAGCTTGGCAGAGGTGGGATTTTAACCCTGGATCTTCTGGTCCATAGTCTTGTACCTTAACCATTAAGCCCCACATTAGGCCCCACATTTTAACCCTAGAACTGTTCTGCTTTCTGGCTCTCTTACTGATGAATGATGGCATATACAGTAATGGACAAGTTGCAGTCTGTCTTTATATTGTCTGTGGTTTCATATCGGTTGTCAAATTCTGTGAAAAGACATTCATGAATACATCCTTCCTGCTATTTAGAGTTTAGGAATATTTTATCTTGAGTTACACAGATGTCGTGATGTGTTCTAGGGGATTGTCTTGCAATATATCGAGTATTGCAGAATCGCAGTATCGTGATAATATTGTATCATGTGGTGCCTTGTGATTCCCATCCTGCTCCTGCCAGCTAAGAATAGACAACTGAGGCTGAAACGTGCTCAGGCTGATCGAAATGGACAATGTATGATGGAAACTGGCTGACTGGAGACACATTATTAAGTGGAAATGCATGGGGTTAAAATTGTATCAGGATTCAATCCAGATACAAGACGTATAAACTAGAGATGCACCAATTGATCGGGAATCTTTTGTAACCCATTCTGTTCCGGTCACATTTAGCCTTGTGCACAGCCACACACATGAACAGCACGGTGCTTTGACTAACGTTAATTCCGAATTCAGTCTCTGTGTATGGAGCTTTAAACTTCAACAGTTAATGTTCAGCCGCTGCGTGTTTGTTTCTCGGTCCCAACGTTTAGCATCCGGCTTGATGGTCTGTTTAATTTTGAGTTCTTGTGCATCTGTGATGTCTGTTTTATGTGTGTATGTCGTTTTTGTAGTTGATAAAAGCTCACAGTGCGTGTTTTTAATTGTTTTGTACCATTTATACCCGGGATTTAGCATAAGAGTGTGTTTTTAGTGTGTCAGTGGCTTACAGTGTGTATGACTTACCATCTGGTTGGTGTATATGTGACCTGAGTGGGGTAAGTTGCAATTTAGCGTCTTTGCTTGTACTTGTACCCTTGGACTAACTGGTAAGAGGCTCTTACCAAGGCTGTAATGAAATACAATTTGAGCAAGTTTGCAGTGATTGATAATTGTGTGGCCAAATCCACAAAGCTAAAGCTAGTGAGAGAATAGAGCCAGGTACAAACCAACAGCTTCTTGGTCCGTCTGGAATCGGTCGGACATATCTAAAAAAAAAAATTTAAATTGTAAATGAGTCTCTCTGTTCTAAATCATAAACAATTTCTTGTTTTCTTATTATAATGCTCTTCCTTATCGCCTTGGACTGCAGCTGTCCATCGAGCTGTGTCGCCTTTCGGACGAACTGGAAGTCCCCGTGCTGCGTCTGGAGATCGAAGGCCTGGGGACGGAGCTCAAAGTGCGCACCTTTGACATGTCCTCCAACACGTACCTGCGCGAAATCTGCCTGGAGTGCTCCGAGTACATAGGTACAGGCCTCTACACGTATATGCGAATGCCGCTGCGGGTTACTGTTTGATCTTACACTGTGTGTGTGTTTCAAGACGGTGAAGACAAGAAGGTTCACCTCATCACCACTCTGGACAACACCGAGGATGATCTGCTCACACTCGAGTATATAAAGGTAGGAGGATCAGAGTTAAAAGTAAGAGATGAGATCAGTGCACGTGGCTCAGACTCGGTCTCACAGGTCCTGTCTTTTCAGGCGGATAAGAACGCTCCAGATTTTAAATCTGCATACAACAACACGGAGCAGCTGATAAAGGTGAGTCAAGGCACCGGCCGTGTTTTAAAGCATAGTTTAATGACCCAAACTGATCTGGTTTTTTTTTTCCATCACAGGTCAACTTCTCATCCTTGGATATCCACCTCCACACTGAAGCCCTGCTCAACTCCATGAACTTCCTGAACAGCCTCCTACCTCCTCCCAAGAACGGGGCGTCTAGCGAGCCGCCTGCCCCTGCTCAGGAGGATGAGGGGGAGGGAGATGGCGAGGACGACAAGAAAGAGGAGTCCGCCATTACCAAGAGATCCTGTAATGTTACGTTCACTTATCCTGCAGAATTGATTCACTAAGTGGCTCGGTTGTTATTGGTCCTATTAATGTTATACGAGACCAGTGTTATAGCGTTACATTATTTATTCATGGCCTCGTTCATGAATCAGACTGAATCCTGCACATCGGTTACCTGTTTGGCTCGAATACAGGCGAGCTTGGGTTTATCTCGCATTTGAAACTCTTATCACCATTTCTCCTTGTTCTCCATTTCCGCAGCTACAAAGAAGTCCAAGTTTGAGGATGTGGTGAATTTGCACATCAGAGCAGACCTGTCATGTCTGAAGGTCTTCATCAGAGGGGAGAAAGCCAGGATCTCGGAGATCAGTATAGAAGGTAACACACTAGTTCTATATGTGTGGCCATTTCACTGGAACTAAATGATGCTAATCCTGTTAAATAATCATAATAGGTTTAAAGGTTATACAGAGGTACCTCTGGTCCGAGCCAATTTTTTTCATGATGTAAACTGAATGAATACGTTCCAGACCCCCAGAAAATCCGCACTGTATAAGGTATTATATGCATTAATGGAGTTGTATTGTACAGGTGCTCTCTGGTTTATGATGGGAATACGTTTCGACAAATCCATCATGAGTTACAGTGGGGCAAAAAAGTATTTAGTCAGCCACTGATTGTGCAAGTTCTCTGACTTAGAAACATGAGAGAGGTCTGTAATTTTCATCTCATGTCATTTAGAGAGTAATGGATTGAAAGTGAAAGTGAAAGCAAAACACTTAGTCTATCGGTAAACTCCAGGCGCTAGTTGCTAATGTTAGCTGCCTAGTTCATGAATTCCTTTCAGTTGGCTGTAATCATCAACCATTTTAGGACCCATGGAGACTTGTTTGCACTAAGAATGCAGTACTGTAGGTGTAAAATAAAGAAAAACACAATAAACCCTGTGGAGTTTTGCACTGAGAAAGAGCGATTGTGAGACTGAATCACTGTACTGAATCATGAATCAAGTTTCGGCTGAAACGAGTCGCATGGCACAAATTTAAGCAAGTGCGGCGAGTACCGAGCAAACAACGAGACCCGAGACACCTTTTTCTAGTCAAAATGCGTCGAGAACCGTTGAGTTCCAAGGTGCTGCTGGAGCTAAAATGTGCCTAGTCCAAACACACACACTTGTCCTGACACACAAACAGTAAAGCTGCTCTCTTTTCCCTGTCTGTATTCAGGTCTGGTGTCTGAAGTACAGATGAAGAAGAAAGCTGTCGAGATTCTAGCGAACCTGAAGAACATTGTCATTATAGACTGCGACAAAGACGCTCTGTACAAAAAGGTAAAGACCTTCTCTAGTAATCCACTTCCCTCAAGTTCCCTGTGAGTTATGCTATAACAGTAACAAACATAGTGTGTGTTAGAGATGGGGCTGATCCTATATCAGTGTCGGGTCCCATATGGACGTCATTCACTCATTGGGTATCGGACAGACAGGGCCGATCCAGTTACCGATCCAAATTCCGTTCCACATCTAACCAGGAGCATACTGCAAGCTCAGGCTGCCACTGAGTGAGCAAATCCGCTGCCTGGATTTAACCAAGCAAATGGTTAACTAGTTAAAAAAAGAGCCTCCCATTGGATAATTCCTGCATTGTTGATGTTTCAGCTGACAAGTGATGCAGTGAGGAGCTTCTCATTTGTTAAACAACCACGTCAAAAGACACATCCTGTGGTTGTGGAAAAGATGGATCTGTTTCAGAAGGTGAAAGTGTGGTTCAGGGAGCATGAGACGACATTATCACACTTGGATTGTCCACCACAGAGTCCAGACCTGAACCCCATTGGGAGCTTTGGGATGTCCTGGAGAAGACATCATCAATACAAGATCTTGGGGGGGGGAAATGAATGCAACTCTGGACAGAAATGAATGTGACATTTCAGAAGCTTGTGGAGACGATGCCACAGCGAATGAGTGCCATAATGAAAGCTAAAGGTGGTCCAACCAAATATGTGACCAAACATGTTACCAACAATAATAATCATAACATTTAAAGCAAAAAAACCTCATGTATAGGAATCTGTATCTGCAGTGCAGTGGAATTGGATCGAGCTGAAAAAATGGATCAGCCCATCACTAGTGTGTACACTGTGTTTTAGTCAATCTGTGTGACTGTAATCACAAAGTGCTTCTGTACGCTGATACAAAGATGGGAGCAGGAACAGCTCCAATCACACACTGTGTAAATCCTCTGCAGGCAGTGTCCATAGTGGATAAGGAGGTGTTCGATTTCCGCATGGTGAACTACGTAGATGCTACAGAGGGAGACGCTTATACGGATATGGAGGTGGTGGACACCAGCATCACTCTGAGTGTGGGCTGCATTCAGGTCATCTTCCTCAACAAGTTCGTCTCCTCAATACTGGTGCGTGTATTAGTGCAATTACAGGCCAGTTCTTAATGCAGGTACACCCCGCTTAATGTCTGTTTCACTTAAAAATAAAACGACAAGGGGTCTAAAAATGATAATGAATTATAAAAATAAAAAATCCAGGTTCTTAATGCAGGTATGTCTGTTCACTTTTAACAAAAACGTCTTAAAAATGACCCCCTACTACCTGTATGTTCTACCTAAAACCTTTAACTACAAGTCGTTCCCGTTCCATGGTGGTACGGACTTACAATAGTCCGACTCTATGATTTAGCAGACGCCCCTTATCCAGAGCGACTTACAACTGATACAGTCTTACAATCCATGCAATTGTGGGCCTTTCTTCAAGGACCCCAACAGTGGCAGCTTGGCAGATGTGGGATGGATTTGAACCCTGGGACCTTTGAGGTCCATAGTCCAGTTCTTTAACCACTAGGCTGCCACAGTCCAAATGTTGTTGAGCAAAGTCATGGTTGTGACAGTAATCATTTTTGTTTCTCACTAATTCATTATTCGTACATTGGTGCTTGAAAGTTTGTGAACCCTTTAGAATTTTCTATATTTCTTCCATAAATATGACCTAAAACAACATCAGATTTTCACACAAGTCCTAAAAGTAGATAAAGAGAACCCAGTTAAACAAACGAGATGAGATGAGTTGAACAAACATATGAGATAAAAATAGAACTTTTTGGTTTAAAAGAACAGGGCTATCTTTGGAGAAGCATTCTAGCATAAGAACCTTATCCCATCTGTGAAACATGGTGGTGGTAGTATCATGGTTTTGGGTCTGTTTTGCTGCATCTGGGTCAGGACGGCTTGCCATTATTGATGGAACAATGAATTCTGAATTATATCAGAGAATTCTAAAGGAAAATATCAGGACATCTGTCCATGAACTGAATCTCAAGAGAAGGTGGGTCATGCAGCAAGACAACGCCCCTACGCACACAAGCCGTTCTACCAAAGAATGGTTAGAGAAGAATAAAGTTCATGTTTTGGAATGGCCAAGTCAAAGTCCTGACCTTAATCCAATGGAAATGTTGTGGAAGGACCTGAAGTGAGCAGCTAAGGTGAGGAAACCCACCAACATCCCAGAGCTGAAGCTGTTCTGTACGGAGGAATGGACTAAAATTGGGGCCCATACAATGGAGCCCATCTCCATTGTAAATTGGGACCGCCTGTATATAAACTGGTTCACATTCACTTATTGAGGCTCTGTGTGATCTGGCTGATCTTCTTCTGTATTGTTGGTTTAAACTGTCTATCAATGCATTTTTGGCTTCTGTAAGGCAAAAGTATCAGGTCCATCATACCCTCCTCTGTACTTCTATAATTGGTGTGAATTCCCATAAATGAATCATGCAATGGCATTAGAGATGCTGTGTAGATGGTAGCATTCCACTCATGGTTTCAGCGATATCTCTGACCCTTTATCTTTACCTTACATTAGCCAAACAAGACCAAGTGACTATGGTATTGTCTGGTCACCGTCCTGTTTCGCAGAACGTCATGCGGTCATTAAATGGCGTGTACCTGCAGTAGCTGCGTGTAAAAATTATTTGACGTTATAAATGTGCTTGCGTACACTGAACATCCCACTCACTCGACCCTCTGGTCGTTCTCCAGGCCTTCATCAATAACTTCCAGCAGGCTAAAGACGCCCTAGCGGAGGTGACGGTGCAGGCGGCCGAGAAAGCAGCCACGGGCGTCATGGAGCTCGCCGAGAAAAGCACACGCATCTCTCTTAACGTGAACATCAAAGCTCCTGTTGTCTTTCTCCCCCAATCCTCCGTCTCCACCGACGTCATCGTGGCCGACCTGGGTTTGGTGACGGTCCAGAATCACTTTGAGATCGTGCCGTCTAAAACCCACACCACCATCCCTCCCAT
Organism: Ancistrus triradiatus; assembly: GCA_025084515.1. NCBI lineage: Eukaryota > Metazoa > Chordata > Actinopteri > Siluriformes > Loricariidae > Ancistrus > Ancistrus triradiatus. Next base: position 63,826 of record JAJAGP010003285.1, on the reverse strand, counting down.
CCTGGACGTCATGAGTGTGGCTCTGAGTGAACTGAAGATGTACAGGTGGGGAGCTGGAGCATGACAGTTGTTACTGACGCCAATACTGAACCAGTAGTAGCTACAGTAGCTAAGTTTTCTTCGAAGAGTGCTTATTATTGTAAAGTATTTAAGCGTATCATCGCCCGATATTTCTTGCGTAACACGGTCAACAGCACGCGGCGTCAGCGTGAGCAGACTGAATGCCGAGTAATGGTTGGCTGGGGTTTGCTTGTCTCTTCAGAACCACGTTTGAGGATGAAGAGTTCCAGAGTGAGATTCAGGTACTAATGCCTGTGAACATGGACCTGTCAATCAAGCGCAATCTCTCGGCTTCCTGGTACCACAGCCTCCCTGACATCCAGATCAACGCTCACCTCAAGCCCATGAGCGTAAGTGCTGCGTAGGTTTCTAATGTGTGACCCAGATTTGTCTCTTCATGATGTGTGAACAACAAAAATCATATGGAATCATGAAATTCTGATCACTTCTTACAGGCTACTGAAATCTAATCCAGTGTTCGAGTTGTTGAGCTTCTGTTTCCCTCTGTTTGGGCACGGCATGTCACCCTGAGCTTGTCAGGGGCCCCTTTTGGCTTGTTCTGATCTTATTAATCTTCATGCGAAAGCAGTAGTTAGCTTTGTGCTCACTCTTCATGCTTATAACCTCCTTTAGGAACCCATTTGGATAGGCGTTTTGGATGCTGGCTTGCTCTGTCGTTCAGTTTAAACCTCACTCACTTGTTTTAGCTTAGGCTCGCGTTCATACTGTCTGGATGCGCGATATTGGCCAAAAAATGATATCTCGATTATTTTCTGGGATTGTATCGGTAACAATAATTACACGGTACTGTGACAGTGTGTATCTTGGTTTTAAAGTTCTCAAAAGTTGTTGGAACCCATCTCTCTCGACTGCTTGACCTGGCACCATGTCTTATTTGATTCGTCATTGTGCATTGTAGCTGCTCCTAAGTCAGGAGGACCTGACCGTGGTGTTGAGGACATTGAGCCAGAACCTTTCTGAAACCTCTGACGCTGTTCCTCCTCCAAGAGTCCCTGATAAACCCGAGACCGAGTCTATCAAAGGCTCTCCGGAGTCGGGAGGTATGTTACTCTGTCTGAATTACAAATGGATTGTGTGTTTTGTACTCATTGGCTGTATCTACGTGTTAACTGGCGTGCTCATGTTAGTGTGTTAAGTGAAGCATGTGTGTGGGTTAGCAGGGACCACAGTGGTAACAGCAGCAGTGGTGGAGAATCCGAAGACTGTCAAACTGAAAAGTACCCTGAAACTACACTTCAAGTTTGATTCCATGACCCTGGTTCTGTATCGTTCGAGCGCGACTGAGGTAACGCTTGGCAACAGGAACCTAAATCTTTTAATGTTTAATGTGTGTTATGTTATGATGCATTAAAGATGTACCGCGTGACCTTGGTTCTTGACCGCCTTGGAACCTGTCCAATTTTGTTCTCGACGCATTTTGAGTAGAAAAATAAGTCGTTGTTTGCTCTGTACTCGGCGCACTCGATTAAACTTGTACGAGTCAAGTTATATATATATAGGGTGGGCCATTTATATGGATACACCTAAATAAAATGGGAATGGTTGGTGATAACTTCCTGTTTGTGGCACATTAGTATATGGGAGGGGGGAAACTTTTCAAGATGGTTGTTGACCATGGCTGCCATTTTGAAGTCGGCCATTTTGGATCCAACTTTATTATTTCCAATGGGAAGAGGGTCATGTAACACATCAAACCTATTGAGAATTTTACAAGAAAAACAATGGTGTGCTTGGTTTTAACAGAAATGACACACCCCAGAAATGATATATCAGTGTAACCGCCAGTTTGTCCTCTAAATGGCGCATCAGCTTTTAGCTCTGTAGATTATATGTTATTGAAATATTCTCTGTGAACTCATGTCCCCCACAGAGGACAAAAATGAATGATCAGGTCTTAGGAGGATATGTGTATGTATGTATATTATAGATATGTTCTGTAACTTTTCTCGTATTGTGTTCAGACCGCGTTGCTGGACTCTCACGACGAGCAGTTGAAGCTGGCCGAGTTCACCCTCGGCACCATCTCCACCTCACTGCACATGTTCTCAGACGGCTCCATGAACGCCTCGGTCAAACTTGCCGAATGTCTGCTGGACGACAAGAGGAAGGGGGTCAAGATGATCACGTCTAGGTGAGAGATTTCCAAGATACTAGCAGTATACTGTATACATTTAGAGTCATGCTGTTGAGTAGCCTTTATAGGGCACGACTCTGACCTGATACAACATTTGATGGTACAGATTCAAGCAGTTGAGGGTTGTTGATTGAGGGCCTTGCTCTTAGTTTGGTGGTTTGGTAGTACTGGGACTTCGTTAGTGGCGTGGTCCGGTACCTGACCCACTGTGTTAGGCATTGTGCCACCAATGAATATTTTAACCTCCTGGTCTGCATCGACGTTTAGATACAGGTGGCACTGGGGTGCTCAGGTGCTCAGGTACACCCGTGCATTTCTCCCACATCCAACATGTGTCAGCTACGAGAACCGACAGTTCCCTTACTGACTGTTACCAGGTTCACCCACTGTATAAGTAACTTTTTTTAGGGATTATTACTAGATGTGTCCCAGTAAAAGCTACTACAACTCAGTTTGGCTGGTAAGGCATTAAAATTCTATCCCATGTCTGTTTGCGTATGTCTGTGTGCATCAGGATGATGGCCATGAGGAAGGGCGCCGAGAAGAACGTCATGGTGGAAGTGAACTATCGTCAAGGCCGGGATGGCACCACCCTAGAAACCGTGGTCCAAGACTTGTATCTGTGCGCCAGCATGGAGTTCCTGCTCACCGTGGCTGATGTCTTCCTCAAAGCCATGAATCAGGGCTTCTCCAGCCAGCCCAAGAGCAGCAAACCAGCCTCCACCTCCAGCAAAGACTCAGGTCATTATTATTATTAGTAGTAATAGTAGAAGTGGAGTTAGTAGTGAAACGGAATTATTGATTATTATTATTAAAAGTTCAAAGGAATTGCTAACATAGATGGCAGAGAAACCTCATGTGTATTTATCACATTACTGCTACTAGCAGGTGAGCTGTTCTGCCTGACAACCGAGCTCTGATTGGTCAGCCTGATTTTAACGCATCCGACCAACATAAATATTAGGACAGACTCCGATTAAACAATTTACGCAGCGTCCTTTTTCAAAACTTGGTTTTTCCTTTGTGAGAAGGCCCACATGTTGTTTTCTTTGCTTGAATGTTTAGCTCCAGCTGCTCCTCAGCCTGTGGTCTCCAAGTCAGAAATGAAAGTGCTCGTGAAGAACCCCGAGATCGTGTTCGTCGCCGATCTGAGTCGCGCAGACGCCCCGGCCCTGGTCATGACCACTCGGTGCGAGCTGGTCATGAAGAGCGACCATTCCGGTCAACTCATTCAGGCGGCCATCGGCGACCTGAAGGTGGTAGCGTGCCCGTTCGTGCATGGCCAAGAGGAGAGCACCAAAGTGACCACGGGTGCTGCAGCAGTGCGAGGTGTTCTTCAACAGCACGCAGTCTGCAACGCAGCCTCAGAAAATCGAGCTGTCCATCAACTCCCTCACCCTCAAGGTACGAGGACGGGCTCGAGTAACGCCCCGATCACGCGCCCACTTAGGTTCACATCCCGACTGTGCTTTCCGTCCTAGGTCTCACCCATCATCATAAACACGGTCATCACCATCCAGTCAGCACTGAGCCCTGCAGCCGAGACCCCCGAGGAGCTGGAGAGCCCCGTGCCTCCCAACCTGTGGGAGCGCCAGGATTGGCGGGACCTCAAACTCTGGTTCCTGGAGGAGGAGGGAGAGGAGGATGCCCAGTCCTTAGTCCCGCTCGTCCCACAGGGGGAGTCGCTCCAGCTTAGGGTTTCCTCCATCTGCCTGACTCTAGAGGCGGGCGTGGGCCATCGCACCGTCCCCATGCTGCTTGCCAAATCCTCTTTCCATGGGGACGTGAAGAACTGGAGTACGCTCATTAACCTGCAGTGCCACCTGACCATGGAGGTTTGTTTACACCCCTTACCAGGGGCTCAGTAAATTTGTTTTCAGGCTCGGACAGAAGGAAGGGTTGTATAGTAGGAGGAAATGTGTTATATTTTCTACACATGTAATAAATGTAAATGTTTTAATTCGTGTAGTTTATTGACAAAGTTTTATTTGCCATTAAAATAAAAGCAACAACAACAAAAGAGAAAGTAGAATTGTTAAAAAGAAGGATAAAGTATATATTAAAGAACTACATCAGAACGGGGGGGCAGAAAGGGGCAAGTAATAAATGTTAATTGTTTAATTCATGTAGTTTATTAATGTTTAATTCATTATTTTAAAATGGAAAAAAACAAGAAAAAAAAACACAATTAGCAGCAACAAGAGAGAAAACAGAATAAAAAAAAAATAAGGATAAAAAAAATATTTAAAGAACTAATTTAATTAATGTAATGTTTAATTGATCATTTAAAAGAAAGAAAACACCAACAAGAACAAAATATATAAATATATTATATATAAAAAATATATTAAAGAACTACAAATATGTAATATTTTCTATACACGTAATAAATGTTAATTATTTAATTGGTCATTAAAATTAAAGCAACAACAACAAAAGAGAAAGTAGAATTGTTAAAAAGAAGGATAAGAAAGTATATATTAAAGAATATCAGAACAGGGGACACAAAGGGGCAAGTAATAAATGTTAATTATTTAATTAATGTAATTAATTAATTATTTTTAAAATAGAAAAAAAAGGGAAACCCCACAATTAACAGCAACAACAAAGAGAAAACAGAATTGTTAAAAATAAGGATAAAAAAAATTTAAAAATTGATTTAATTAATGTAATTAATGAATGTTTAATTGATTTTAAAAAAACACCAACAAGAACAAAAAAGAGAACATAGAATTGTTAAGAAAAAGTATAAAAATATATTAAAGAACTAGATCAGAACAGGTGGCACAAAGGGACAAATAATGAATGTTAATTATTTAATTAATGTATTTAATTCGTGTTTAATTGATCATTTAAAAAAGAAAAAACATAACTCCATTAGGGAAAATTCTACAAATGTTTCCCATAAGGAATAATGTAAATGGAATGAATCCGTTCCAGATCCCCAGGAAATCCACCCTGTATTAAATCATTATATGCAGTAATGGAGCTGTTTTGTACAGGTGCTCCATGATTTATGATGGGGATCCGAAAAATCCATCATAAGTTAGATGCATCATGATCCGATGAGTTTGCTATAGACTATCTGTATCATAACGGAGCCATTAGCACTCACATTAATCTAGAGCCAAAATCATGAAGACATGTTATAATGAAGTGTTGAGTTCTCGTGTAATCTCTGGCACGCCGAGTCGTGTCCGTATGGGTGTAGTGTTACATTTACCGTGTCGTGCAGGTCAATTATTATAATGAGATGATGGGAGTGTGGGAGCCGCTGCTGGAGCCGCTGGAAGACGAGGCCAAAGACGGGTTCCGACCCTGGGCGCTGGATCTGAAGGTGACACCCTTTGCTGTACATCCACATTAATGTAGCTTCCGGGCACAAACGACTTAAACGTTTCGTTTCTCCAACTTAAACACAGATGAAGAAAAAGCAAGTGAGGCGACAGGGTGGCACAGATGAGGTGGACTACATCGTGCCAGATTACAAAACCGTCATCAGCATCACCAGCAAAGACCAGCTCAACGTCATGCTCTCAAAGTGCGGCCTCAACATGCTCAGCAACTTAGGGACGGTACGGGAACTGCCTTAAGCTCCGGTCAATGGGCAAAGGTCTTAGGCCACCATTTAGATCTGGTGTTTTAGCAATGGTCTAATGACAACTTGGATTCGTCAGTCCATAGTACCCTTTTCCACTGAGCTTCATTCTAGCCTTTGTGAGCTTTAGCATGTCTTCACCTTTCACCCTGTTCCCCTTCCGAAAAAGTGGATTCTTGGCTGTTGAATTTTAAATATTGCTTACAAATGTCTTGTATTTTCTGCTTGTGTTCTACTCAGGAGACAGAGAAATAATTATATGGTCATTATGCCATTAAAACAATGGTATATCCAATCTAATGGTGGCCTCAAACTTTTGTACTGTAAATGTGAAGCACTTTTTACAGGCTTGTTTTCGAAAGCATAACAACTGAATGTTGGTGTTTTTTTGACTTATGAATGGAGTTTAATAATTCTTGTTTTAGAAACTGAGCAAGTGTACAGATGGCATGCAGCAAATAAGAACAACTACAGAAGATCAACCTCAATAAATTATTCAGAATATTTCTTTTTTATTTAAAAAGGATGGTTAGGAAATGAAAATAATCGTGTGTAAAATTTATTTATAAACTTTTTTTTTTTTTTCTTTTTTTTTTTGTTTTAACGAATAAAAATGGTATTCAGTAATTGCTACAAATGTGTAATATTTTTATTACATGAAATAATTATTTAATTTATGATGTAATATGGACCAAGTTTAATCATTAAAATAACAGCAAAAACAACAAAAAGGGAAAATAGAATTGTTTAAAAAGAAGATTAAAAAATATATGAAAGAAAACTACATCAAAAAGGGGGGCACAAAGGGGGGCAAGTATTAAATATTAATTATTTAATTTATGTAATTAATTCATGTTTAATTGATCATTTAAAAAAAGGAAAAACAAGGGAAAAACACAAACGGCCACAACAACAACAGAGAAAATTGAATAGTTAAAAAGAAGGATAAAATACTAATTAAAGAACTACATTAAAGAAGTAGTTCAGAAAAGGGGGACACGGGGACAAGTAATAAATGTTAATTGTTTAATTAATGTAATTAATTCATGTTTAATTCATTATTTTAAAAAACAAGAAAAACCCCACAATTAACAGTAGCAACAAAGAGATAATTTAATTATTAAAAATAAGGATAAAAAAATAATATTTAAAGAAGTACATCAGAACAGGTGGACACAAAGGGGCAAGTCAAAAATGTTAGTTATTTAATTAATCTAATTAATGAATGTTTAATTGATCATTTAAAAAAAAACACAATTAACAGCACCAACAACAAAAAAGAGAAAATAGAATTGTTAAAAAGAAGTATAAAAAATATATGAAATAACTACATCAGAACCGGGGGGCACAAAGGGGCAAGTAATAAATGTTAGTTAATTAATTCATGTAATTAATTCATGTTTAATTGATCATTTAAAATATTGAAACAAAAAAAAAACCACAAACAGCAGAACGGGGGACACAAAGGAGCAGGTGGATCCTTTACATGTTCTAAGAAGAGCTGTCTTCTTTTTTGTCAGAGCTACAAAGGAAGTGCTTTATTTTTTGCAACCGTCATAAAAAACCACTCTCCTTTTGTCCGAGCTCTGATGTTCCTCAGAGTGATTATTTGTGCCGAAATCCTTCCAGGCGTTTGCGGAAGCTGCCAAGCAGACGGCGGAGTGTTTCCAGAAGGACCAGGCTCCTTTCGTGGTTAAGAATCGGCTGGGTTTGCCGGTGGCCGTGCTGCACAGCGAGGTCTTCAGGCCCATTGGACAGCAATCTGAGGCGCGCGTGGTGGAGCTGCAGGACGGGGATTGCTTGAACATGGACTACACGCTGAGCACGGCGGACCCCGATCAGTTCTCCGCCATGACCAGCCTCAGTAGCAAGAACTACATCCAGCCGAGTAAGACCATTCAGAACATGTCAGGACTGTGGTAGCCTAGCGGTTAAGGTGCTGGACTATGGACCAGAAGGTCCAGGGTTCAAATCCCACCTCTGCCAAGCTGACACTCTTGGGTCCTTGAGCTAGGCCCTTAACCCACAATTGCTTGGATTGTAAGACTGTATCAGTTGTATGTCGCTCTGGAGCTCTAAAGTTAATGGGAAACTATATGTTATTATTATTATTTTTAACTGATCAAGTAGTCACTGTCTGACATTGTAGTGGGTCACTTGTCACTTCTCTTTTGGGCTCATTTGAGCCAGTTCCCTTTTTTAGGCTTGTTTCCATAGTCCTTGGTGCTTGTTTCTCTTGTGGGATCTGGCAACCCTGGTATTAAGCGCATCACATGCAAATAGTTTTATTATTGGTTTATTATTAGGATCCCCATTGCTGCTATCTCAATAGCCGCTATACTTCATGGGGTCCAATAGATATAGTATACAAGTCAGTATAAGCAAGTCCAAGTGTGGATGGCTGCCAAACGCAGTATATTCTTGAGGAAATAATAATTATTTTATAATTATTATTATGAAATGATGATAAGCATTATAAAAGACAGTCATGCATAGTATAACATAATCCTTAAAGAAGCTTTAATTGGTCGTTTGTTGAACTTGAATAAGGACAGTGGTTCCTGAGCTCAGTAGTAGGTTTGAATTGTTCCAGCTCCAGTCGGCCACACGACGGCCAGCATCATCCCTCTGATCAAGGTGGGCCGGGGCATGTACAGCGTCATGAACCGGAATCTGGGGACACGCGCTTCTTTCATATGTCAGATTGCCCAACGAGGGAAGCAAGTGGAAGCAAGTTGTCAAGATACGCTATCCCTTTCCAGGTATCGGCTGCCTTCGTAAACATGACAAGTGTCAGGCTTTAGTCATACTATAGTGTGATCATAGTGAATATAATGTTATGTGGACTGTGGTAGTCTAGCGGTTAAGGTACAGGACTATGGACCAAAAGGTCCAGGGTTCAAATCCCACCTCTGCCAAGCTGCCACTTTTGGGTTCTTGAGCAAGGCCCTCAACCCACAATTGCTTGGATTGTAAGATAAGGGCGTCTGCTAAATGCTGTAAATGTAAATATGGTCATTGTCGAAGTGTTCTGTAGAATGTTAGGAACAGGGATTTGGAGACCATTTCAGACACATCCCATGGCTCAAGTATTATAGAAATATTATTGTCTGAATGTCATTCAGGTTTGAACGTGTTTTCTGCTTTGTCCAGATCATTAACCACTTTTCAGTGCCGTTCCGAGTCTTTGAGGGCGCCGCATGTCTTGGCACCTCTCTACCCACCGAGGAGTTCTGCGTCCCTCTGGGCTCTTACAGGTAAGCCGAAATGGGGGTTGTGCCCAAAGCTTGGTCACCTGTTGACCACGACTCAACCTCCTATGCAAGTCAAATGGGAAGACTATAAACTGTGTATGAAAAGTGATTTCTTGGTTTGATTAGCTATATTAGCAGGGTGGCACAGGGCTTACTTTGCCTCACTGCTTCAGAGACCCAGTCTGGGTGCCACCTGTGTGGAGTTTGCATGTTCTCCACTTTTCTGTGTGGGTTCTTTCTCACAATCCAAAGCCAAGCGTTGGGTCAGTTGACGTCTGTAAAGTGTCCCAATGGGTGTGTGTGTGCGCGTTTGTGCCCTGTGATGATCTGGTCTCCTGTCCTCCCGCCTTGTACCCTGTGCCAGGCCCAGGCTTCTGACGACTGAATGCGGTTAAGTGGCTATGGAGAATGAGTGAGTGAATGAATTTAATTAAAATGTGTGTTGTAACTCTGGACGTTGCGGCAAATAACAGCCAATCAATGCCGTGGATTGCAGGGACGTGCCACGAGCAGAGGCGGGAGTTAGAGTTTAAGACCTGGAGTCTCCCGTGTGTGAGCGTGTGAGTGTGTGAATAACAACCTCACTGGTTGACCTTAAAGCTCACATTTGGACTAGAGACTGTTCTAACTCGGTTGATGTGTTTAGAGACTTTTTTTTGCAAGTCACTCTGGTTTTGTGTATGAATTACTGCTACTTACTTATAACAAAAACATAAATGGCATTTGTAAGTGCATGTGCCTGTCCTAAGTCATAACCCTTAACTGTATTTTCTATAATTATTGTGAATTTCCATCAATTAAAAATGCTTTGGCTTTTTGGTGTAAATGGTAGCGTTCTACCCACATTTTCAGTGGTATCTCTGATGTGTTTATATATCTTTGCATGCACTGTTTCTGTGAAAATACCCTTTATATCTACATAACAGTAGCATAAAAAGACCAAGTTTGTTGAAGCGCTACATTTGCATCCCCCACAAGGTCAGAGCTAAGCCTACAGCCTGTAACAGAGGGACACGAGGGCTCAGAAGGCGAGCAGTACGAGCGCTCAGAAGGTTTCTGCTACAGCAAGCTCGGCGAGAAACCTGACGAATGTGTGGAGAGAACATGCAAGCACCGTGCCGACGCCTCCCGCGTCTTCAAGGTCAACATGGTTCCTGTTCTGGACACGGTTATGTCCCAGAGCGGTCAGGAAGACTTTGATAAACCCTACATCCTCCATCTGTGGCCTACCGTGCTCCTGCGGAACCTTCTGCCTTATCCCATCACCTACAGCTTACAGGTACGCCCTCGATTCGGTCAGCCGGCCATCAGAGCGTAAAACGTGCGTTAAAGCTAGACTGTATTCGGTACCTCGGTTTAACCGCTGCTCGTTGATGCAGATATCTAATCAGCCAATCACATGGCAGCAATTTGAAGCGTTTAGGGGTGTAGACGTGGTCAAGACGACCTGCTGAAGTTCAAAGCGAGGATCGGCGTGGGGAAGAAAGGCGATTTAAGGGACTTTGAACGTGGCATGGTTGTTGGTGCTGCAGTATTTCAGAAACTGCAGATCTACTGGGAAGTGCCACAGCCTATCTGAGTATTGTTGCCGACCATGTGCATCCCTTTATGACCACAGTGGACCACCTTCCATCAGGATAATGGGCCATGTCAGAAAGCTCGGACCATCTCAACTTGTTTTATGAACATGAACCATGAGTTCACTGTACTTGGATGGCCTCACAGTCTCCAGACCTCAATCCAGTACATTAAGTCCCCTAGATGCGAACCAGTTCCATTCTGAGAGTGGGTTCGCATGCACAGAAGCATCCAGCTTGTGAGCCTCCAGCACCTGATCTCGCTGCTTCTTGTAGAGATCATCACTGCTTTTATGCTTAATACCAGACATTTTGGGTTTAAAGTAGCTCAGTATTTCCACAAAAAGGAGATATGTACTGTAGCCAGGTTCATGACCGTGGTCCTACCGGACTACACTTCCCAGCGTCCATCGCTCCTTCTACATCATCCTTCTGAATTCTTAATTTACTTCAGCTGTTTAGTTTCTGTCTCATTAGTTTGGTTATTTGAACCCTGCAATTCCTTTGTTTGGTGTGACTTTGGTTAGTTTCCCTCTTTCTCGTGCCCACCGTTCCTATTGTTGCGGTTTGGACTGTCTGTGGACTCCATTCTCAGATTTTAGTTTCATTATTGCAGCAAGTTCTCCAGTCTTTTTCAGTTTCTCATTAAAGCTCTGCTTTGTACCGGCTTCTAATGTTCATCTCCCGCTTTCTAATGTTCATCTCCCGCTTTCTAATGTTCATCTCCCGCTTTCAGCCCAAACATGACAGTCGGTAACAAAACCACTTCTTGTTGTGCGATGCCATCACGTCAGTGAGTCGGTCTCTGAGGAATGTTTCCAGCACCTTATTGAATCTGAAGGCAAAAGAGGTTCCAGTACGATCCTAGCGAGGTGTACCTAAGAAAGTGCCCGGAATGTCCTTGTAGTCGAAGATCTTCAGGATCCGTCCTTCTGCACCATTACTAGGCATTCTAATAACCATCATAGCCTTTATGTAAGACTGACCGTGCATGCGTTTGATTGACAGGCAAGCGGAAGCCGCGCTCCCACGACGCTAAAGGCGGGCCACTCGTCTCAGCTTCACACGGCCGTCATGGACCACTCGATCCTGGAACTGAAGCTGCTAGGCTACCTGCAGCTCGACTGGGAAGCCCAATACCAGCTCCGCTCAGACCAAGACGAGATCGGCTTCGTCAAGTTCCGCTCGCTGTGCTCTGAGGAGGTGGATGGAGACGGCTTGAAAATGGAGCTCGACATCGCCGTCCACGTGAAGAAGGAGGCGGGCCAGACCGTGGTGGCTGTCCACTCTCCGTACTGGATGGTGAACAAGACGGGCAGACTGCTGCAGTACAAAGCCGACGACATCCATCGCAAGCATCCCAAGGATTATGACATGCCCCTGCTGTTCTCTTTCAAACCCCGCAACTTCCTGCAGAATAATAAGGTGGTGCATTACACGGCGCACGATAAAGGGTACGAGGAGGAGAGATCTGTTTCAGTCAAACCTCTGTTGCGCTCCGCAGGTTCGCTTGATGATTTCAGACAGCGAGCTGTCGGACGACTTCTCGATAGACACTGTGGGTAGCTACGGGCACGTGAAATGTAAAGGGCGGGCCAAAGATTATCTGGTAAGTCACGTTAAATAAAGTAAAATCTTGATTTGATGTGTGTGTGTGTGTGTGTGTGTTTGTGTGTGTGTGTGTAAAAAACTTACACGCGTCTCGCCCTGCCTGCTTTAGGTGGGGGTGAAGATCGACACCAGCAGTTTCAGCCTGACCCGCCTGGTGACGTTCCTGCCCTTCTACATGCTCGTGAACAGAACAAAGCACGTGATCCGGGTGTGTGGAGAAGGACAGGAGGAATGGACCGAGGCCAAACCTGGAGAGGTCAGTACAGCACGTGCCGATTGAAATCTGAAACACGAGTCTGGGTATATATGGGGGTAACTGGGCGGGGCTTATACCGGCATATGTTTCCTCTCTCTGCTCACAGACAGCCACTCCGTTCTGGCCCGAGAGAGATTCAAAGAAGCTCCGAGTCCAGGTGGACGGCTGTAAGTCGGCTGCACAAGCCATCGCCTTCCATCAACCGGAGAACTGCCTCCTGCTGCACCTGGACAACACGGTGAGATGGTTTTAATGGTGACCTTACAGCTAATGAGCACTGAATGTTCTGCCACCAAAACCTAGAATTTGGCTGAGAAGGATGTAGGTAGCTAAAAAAAATTAGATTGCCTAACAAAGGCTTTACTCGACACTTTACTGGACACTACAACAGTGGCACGAACAGTGCCCCCCCCCACACACCTGAAAGTATTTGGACAGACCCTCACATGCGACCAAAAGTATTTGGACATACCCCCCCACACTCGACCAAAAGTATTGGGACATGCCTTCTGCACACAATTAAAAGCATTTGGTCACTCCCCTGCACACACCAAAAGTATTGGGACACTCCCCCGCACGCAACAAAAAGTATTTCGACACGCTCCTGCACACAACCAAAAGTGCTGGGACACACCCCCACACAAGCCCAAAAGTATTTGGACAGGCCCCCACACGTGACCAAAAGTATTGGGACACGCCTTCTGCACACAATTAAAAGTATTTGGACACTCCCCTGCACACACCAAAAGTATTGGGACACTCCCCCGCACGCAACAAAAAGTATTGGGACACGCCCCCACACAAGCCCAAAAGTATTTGGACACTCCCCTACACGTGACCAAAAGTATTGGGACATGCCGCACACACAGCTAAAAGTATTAGGACACGCCCCAGTATTTGGACAAGGCCCCGCACGCAACTAAAAGTATTTGGACATGCCCCCACACAAGCCCAAAAGTATTTGGACACACCTCCGCACAAAACTAAAGTATTTGGACATGCCCCCGCACGCAACCAAAAGTATTTGGACACGCCTCCGCACGCGACCAAAAGTATTTGGACACGCCCCCACACATGACCAAAAGTATTTGGACACTCCTCCACACGCAACCAAAAGTATTTGGACACACCCCCTTACGCGACCAAAAGTATTGGGACATGCCTTCTGCACACAATTAAAAGCATTTGGTCACTCCCCTGCACACACCAAAAGTATTGGGACACTCCCCCGCACGCAACAAAAAGTATTGGGACACGCTCCTGCACACGACCAAAAGTGTTGGGACACACCCCCACACAAGCCCAAAAGTATTTGGACAGGCCCCCACACGTGACCAAAAGTATTGGGACACGCCTTCTGCACACACCAAAAGTATTGGGACACTCCCCCGCACGCAACAAAAAGTATTGGGACGCGCTCCCGCACACGACCAAAAGTATTGGGACACGCCTTCTGCATGCGCCCAGAAGTATTGGGACACCCCTGCACACACCCAAAAGTGACACAGTCCTGCACGTGGCCAAAAGCATTGGCACACATGACATATTCTTTCCGTTTGCCACTTTTCAAGCACTGTTGTAGTTCCTTCAGGAAATGCAGCTCTAGTTTCAAACATTGTAATTCATACAAAATGAAAACAAAACAGAATAAAATGACAAATCACCCTAATGGTGGAATTAATACAAATGACATGTTTTATGTATGTAAAATTTTACTGTGTAACAGTAACTGTGTAGCTTATTTCAAAATGTAATAGGGATTACTTTTATTACTTTTTAAAGTAATTTCCCATTACTTGTTAGTCTGTACCGACTAGAAAGTACAAGGATAACAGCGATAACAAACAAAAATGCAAATAAAAACAAACTGTTTAGGACAAGAATTTTTCTTTTTATCTACTTTTTATCACATTTACACGACCACCAACTCGTATTCTGTGCTGTGTGGCTTCTAGCTGGGTGGGATCATCGTTGATGTGAACCTAACAGAACACTCGGCTGTGATCCGGTTCTCTGATTACCATGATGGCGCCGCTCCTTTTCTTATCATCAACCACACCAAGAACACCACACTGGAGTTCCACCAGAGGTACCAGAACTTGTTACTGCTGCAGTTTCAGTACTGCCCAATTCAGACCAGTAGCTGTTATTTGTTATTAGTTAGCAGTCTTTCTGATTTGTCAGCGCTGTGTTTAACTTTAAGATTGCCTTGGATTAGACATTGGGACCTCGGTTCTCGACCACCTCAGAACTCGTCCAATTCAGTTCTCGGCGCAGTTTGACTGGAAAAATTGGTCTCGTCATTAGCTTGGGACTTGGCACACTTACTTAAACTTGTACGAGTCAAGCCTCGCGACTCGTTTCAGCCGAAACTCGATTAACAATTCATGATTCAAACTGAATAACAATTCATGATTCAGTGATTCAGTGATTCAGATTCACAATAGCTGTCGGTCAGTGAAGATCTCTGCTGTGTTTATTGTGTTTTTCTTTATTTTTGCATCTACAGCACTGTGTTAGTGCAAATAAGTCTTTGTGGATCCTGAAATGGTTAGTAATGACAGCCAACCGAAAGGAAACAGGAACTGAATCCTTTTGGCTTTTTAGCATTAGCAGCTAGCGCCCTGAGTTCACCAATAGAGTAAGTGTTTTGCTTTTGCTTTTCACTTTCAATCCATTACTCACTAAATTACATGACATTTTTCAACACTTTTTTTATTAAAAAAAAAAAAAAAAAAAAAAGATTAATGATTTTGGCCCACTGTAAGTGTTAATGTGTAATAGCCTCTGATACAGTATAGCCTATATTAATTTAATCGGTTCATGATATATTTAACTTATGATGGATTTGTCGGAACGTATCCCCTTCATAAACCAGGAAGCACCTGTACAATACTCCATTAATGCATATAGTTCCTTGTACAGTGTGGATTTTCTTTGGGTCTGGAACAGAGTAACTCAATTTACATTATTCCTTATGGGATAAATTAGCACGGTACTCGTCAAGCCTTCTGGAACGACATCGAGAACCGGGGTTCCACTGTATTTGTTGTCCCTGTCTGGTGTGAACTAGCTGTCAGTTTAGTTGTTGTTTCAGTTGTTTGTCAGTTGCTGCTGTGATTTATGTTGACATGCTTCAATGTTTTTCTTTTCCCTTACCTTGTATTTGTTTAGCGAGGAGCGTAGGGGCTCAACTTGGGCGCCAGATTTAACATTATCCCGAGCCGAGGAAAGAAAGTCCCCCTGGTATCCATACACACATATAAACAATGAACACACGTCACAGCTGGGGTGCAGGGTTTAGACATTTGTGTTACTAGTGTCTAACCATCCGGTGTTTTTGAGAGACCTGGACTGCTCCTTATGGCTCAGCTTAAATTTTCAGCTTCCTCATCGAGGTGTAAAATAAAATTTAGCCAACCCATCTCAAGAGCCTGTGTCCAACTGCTTAGGCATGCAAATACCAATCCAGTATCCTGTGATCCTATTGAGGACTATGGATTATTCATTTCTTGATTTGATCATCCCCCTCAAAGGTTTGGAGGGGGTCGAATGGCGTCTGTTTTTTATGAAATGTTCTTTTTTATAACATTAGTTGTGGTGGCTTGTGGAGGAGGTAAGCAGGTTGCTTTTTCATGGCAGGTTTATACTGGATCCGCCCCCGGCTGCCATGTTGCCCAATTATTGATTCCTGTTACGAGATTGAAAGACATTTCATACTTCTCTAGCAAGTTATTCTGAAAAGAAGAGTAGCATCAAATCTAGAAACGTTTTGCATTTGCACAAACCTGAAAGTTTTGGAACCCTTTAGAATTTTCTATATTTCTGCATAAATATGACCTAAAACATCATCAGAGTTTCACACCAGTTCTAATAGTATACGAAGATAACCCAGTTAAACAAATGAGACAAAAATATACTTGGTCATTTATTTGTTGACAAAAATGATCCAATATTACATATTAGTGAGTGGCAAAAGTATGTGAACCTCTAGGATTAGCAGTTCATTTGAAGGTGAAATTAGAGTCAGGTGTTTTCAATCAATGGGATGACAATCAGGTGTGAGGGGGCACCCTGTTTTATTTAAAGAACAGGGATCTATCAAAGTCTGCTCTTCACAACACACGTTTGTGGAAGTGTATCATGGCACGAACAAAGGAGATTTCTGAGGAGCTCAGAAAAGAGTTGTTTGATGCTCTCAGGCGGAAAAGTTACAAGACCATCTCTAAAAGAGTTTGACTCCACCAATTCACAGTCCAACAGATTGTGTACAAATGGAGGAGAATTCAAGACCATTGGTTACCCTCCCCATGTGGTCGACCAACAAAGAGCACTCCAAGAGCAAGGCGTGTAATATTTGGTGAGGTCATAAAGGACCCCAGGGTAACTTCTAAGCAACTGAAGGCCTCTCTCACATTGGCTAATGTTAATGTTCATGAGTCCACCATCAGAAGAACACTGAACAGCAATGGTGTGCATGGCAGGGTTGCAAGGAGAAAGCCACTGCTCTCCAAAAAGAACATTGCTGCTCGTGGGCAGTTTGCTAAAGATCATGTGGACAAGCCAGAAGGCTATTGGGAGAATGTTTTGTGGATGGAGGAGACCAAAATAGAACTTTTTGGTTTAAAAGAAAAGTGTTATGTTTGGAGAAAGGAAAACACTGCATTCCAGCATAAGAACCTTATCAAATCTGTGATCAAATGGTGGTGGTAGTATCATGGTTTGGCCCTGTTTTGCTGCATCTGGGCCAGGACGGCTTGCCATCATTGATGGAACAATGAATTCTGAATATCATCAGAGAATTCTAAAGGAAAACATCAGGACATGAACTGAATCTGAAGACAATGACCCTAAGCACACAAGTCGTTCTACCAAAAAATGGTTAAAGAAGAATAAAGTTAATGATTTGGAATGGCCAAGTCAAAGTCCTATCCTTAATCCAATGGAAATGTTGTGGAAGGACCTGAAGCGAGCAGCTAATGTGAGGAAACCCACCAACATCCCAGAGCTGAAGCTGTTCTGTACGGTGGAATGGGATAAAATTCCTCCAAGCCGGTGTGCAGGACTGATCAACAGTTGCAGGAAACGCTTAGCTGCAGTTATTGCTGCACAGGGGGGTCACACCAGATACTGTAAGCAAAGGTTCACATACTTTTGCCACTCACTAATATATAATATTGGATCACTGTCCTCAATAAAAAAGGGACCAAGTATAATATTTTTGTCTCATTTGTTTAACTGGGTTCTGTTTATCTACTTTTAGGACTTGTGTGAAACTCTGAAGATGTTTTAGGTCATATTTATACAGAAATATAGAAAATTCTAAAGGGTTCTCAAAGTCAGGTCCTGTTTCACAAAACATGTAAATATTTCTGGTCGAGTTCTGCATGCTGGAGCAGTTCAGGTTTGGAGCCGACTTTGGTCTTTTTGCTTTCACTATGCTTCACTTTTGCAGCTTCGTAAGATGGATTGACATGGCTGGAAGAAACTAACTTTCCATTTCCCGTGACTCATGTGGTTTTTGTGGCTAATTAAACAGCACGCCTCCGTTCTCGACCGTTTTCAGTCGTTACGTCTAGAATCAATGGGCCTGATTGAATGCCTTTTTCCGTCTGATCAGAATCTGGTGCGTGTATGGTATCCCGTGATACTCGGCTCTCCTCGGGCAGACTGCTCTGATTCTGACTGTGTGCTGGATGCCTTTTCTTCCAGGGGCTGCGTTAAGACTAGCGTTTCTCATGCATGACGTCGTACTGAAACGCCCAAGTTTTAAGTGGTGATTTTCTGACTTTGCTAGCTCTCAGAAGTTGGAGATGGATGTGCTCGGTCCAGGCCAGGCGGTCTACTATACGTGGGCTGAGCCCACAGGATCTCGGGTTCTCCGCTGGACCTGGGGTCCGTACAGCGGCGAGCTGAAGAATGAGGAGGTAAGGACCGGCATGGCACTAACATTGTACCCAACGCCACTCCCCTCCCTCGGATGCTTGTGTCTGACCATTGGTCTGCTTCACGTTTAGGACCTGCTGTTGAGCAAAGAGGGCAAGCTGTTCGTCATCTCGTTTTACGAGGGGCTCCAGCGGGTGGCGCTGTTTACCTCAGATCAGCGTGTTTACAAGCTTCTGTGCGAGAGCGAGCGGGTGGAGCTGGCCGAACAGGAAATCAGCCTTTCGCTGCAGGACATGGGCATCTCGCTGGTCAACAATAGCACCAGCCAGGAGGTGGCCTACATTGGGATCAACAGGTAGGTTCAACAGTTACCTGCTGTGTTGATGGCCCAGTGGGTTAAGACTCTGGTTAATAATTTGAAAAAGTTGTTAGAACAGCTGCACCCACAGCCCCAGTTAGCAAGCCTAGGCCGACCATAGGTGCAGAAAGAAGGGCTGCCAGTATGAGATTTTGAACAGCGAGATGTTGTTGTTGTTGTTATTATTATTATTGTAATATTCAATCTCTCTATATAGTCTTTTTTTAAAGATTTAATTTGTCTAGATTTGATTGAATTCTATGTTGACACCTGCACCAAGAGAAATTTCTGAAGATATAAAAATAAAGAAAAACATGAATCACTACTGAATCGTGACTCGTGAATCAAGCTTCGGCTGTAACGAGTCACAAGTGTGCCGAGTACCGAGCAAACGACGAGAATCCGATGCAATTTTTTCTGTACAATTCGCATGTACAGGCTTTTTTCTTCTCTTTATTCCTTAAACAATGCAGTGTAACAACTATGTACATGGCATTTACATTGTATTTGGTATTATATGTAATCTAGAGATGATATAAAGTATACATGAGGAGTGTACATAAGAGGATACCTAGCGAGGGAAGCAATCCCAGTGGGAATTTCAGCTGTTAATTACATGTATGTAGAGTTTCATGAGGTCCTGTGATTGTGTGAATACCCATAGCTCTGACGTGGTTTGGGAGACCAAGCCGAAGGCGAAGGGCCGATGGAAGGTTATGAGTGGAAAAGACGCCGAGCTGTTGGAACAGCACTATAAATCCTACACAGAGAGCAGCCCAGTGGAGGAGAGTGCCCTGGAGCTCGAGAACTACCAGGTTACAAACCACCCTGAATCCATACCTTATCAAAAAACATCAGTCTTGTAGGAACTGATTAAGGATTCGTAAATACTAAAATGATTACAGCATACAGTGCAGATCAGCACTCTTATCTTTTCTCAGTTTTCTCTCTCGCTTTCACTTTTAGGTGGTTTTCACTCCTTCTGGCTTGAACATGAGCATCAAGAATCCTAACGAGACGCCTCTCCGAAGGAACTTCCTACCCGCTCTAAGGGTGGAGTACAGCATCTCCGCCAGGCAGAAAGCCTACCGCGTGCAGATCAACAGGGTTCAGGTCTGCCTCTCCCAAACCCAGTGTGACGGATTTGTTAGGAAACTTTAGCCGGCGAATTTTTTCCGGCGAATTTTTTAAATGTCATTGTAACGGTAATAAAATGAGGCCAATTTAGCATCGTCGGTTATCCCAGTGGGCGGCATGGTGGGTCAGTGTGTAGCACAGAGTGAAGGTCCTGGGTTTGAACCCTATCTGTGTGGAGTCTGCATGGGTTTACTCCTGGTTTAATCCCAAAGTCATGCGCGTTATGGATTGATGGATTGGTGCCCTGAATAGGGTTGTTCCTGCCTTGCAACCTGTGCTGCCGGCTAGGCATCAGCTTTCAGGTCCCAAGCCAGGATCAAACCGGAAAGACAGTGAATGACTTAACCTAAGGCATGTCTGTCTTTGGACTGTGGGAGGACTGGCGGACTCCAGACAGGCCGAGATCGGGATCGATAATGTTTTTGGCATTCCTCTCGTTAGAAGTAACCGCTGGAGATGTTCAGCATTAGTGTCAATGTGCAGTAAAACTTCTGATTCTCTCATTTCTGCAGTTCCAAAACCAGTTACCCGGAGCCATCTTCCCATTTGTGTTCTACCCCATCAAACCTCCTAAGTCTGTCAGACTGGACTCAGGTTGGCAACCTTACCATAAGTCACTCATAAATCAGACCATAGACATTCCTGTATAAACATGTTATGTTTGATGTCTTTTATAGAGGCTAAACCATTTGCTGATCTCAGCATCGTCACCAGGGCGGCAGGACACTCAGACATCCAGCGCATCAAGTACTCTCTCTACTTGGTTCTACGAGAGATGGGGGACTCGAGTGATGTAGCTTGAGACTTGCTTGACTAACATTGATAGAAGTCCTCGACTTCTGTTCATGACTTGAAACCTGGCTTAATATTGAGACCGATGACTCAACATGCCTTTTTTTAATTAAGTATTTGTGGTTTTAGGTATTGAGAAGTGAGGTACGTTTAGGGGTTTATTTTGTTGTTGAGTCATGACCCAGTGGCAAACCTGGCAACCAATCAGACGCTCGTGACATGGAAGCAGCGGCTCCAGAAAAAGTTTGGATTCAAGCACTGGATGCACCTCAGAGTTCTCTAAATGGATATACATTAGTTTAAATCGCCAATAGTATTTATTTTCTCTTATTCAACACTGTCTCTGGCTGTATCTCCAGATACATTTGCACTAGGACCAAACTTTTCTGTGTTCAAATGTCAGGTTGTAATAAAAATTTGGCCATTCGGGTTATTAAACATGAATGCAACTACAGACCAGATGCACATTGTACCGAGCTATAGTTTCAGTATTTGAGTAGTGTGTTTAGGACCTGCTACCTCTAGTCTCTGTGAGTTTTTATGGTGGGTGTACACAACCTGTATGTCTGCCTACTCTTCTCTCCAGGTACTTCAAGGTGTTGATTCAGGAAATGGATTTGCGCCTGGACCTCGGCTTCTTGTATGCCATTTTGGATCTGTTTGCTGCTGAGAACGCTGGCATTGTCACCTCAGAACAACAGGTAATGACACATCAGAGCTGCTGTACTCCCATCTGGTATGGTACGTTGTTAATGTGCGTTCTGTGAAGTTGAACGTCATGTGATCTGGGTGTTGTCCGGACACCATATTATATACTGTACTTAGCAATGCTATGTGGGATGATGTAGTGCAAGAAAGTGTAGTAGCCGTGGGACTGGGCTAGCCTAGCAGTTAAGGTCCTGGACTCTGGACCAGAAGGTCCAGGGTTCAAATCCCACCTCTGCCAAGCTGCCACCGTTGGGTCCATGAGCAAGGCCCTTAACCCAAAATTGCTTGGATTTGTAAGGTTGTATCAGTTGTAAGTTGCTCTGGATAAGGGCGTCTGATTCGAACGCCACGACTCGGACATCTAATGCTCCGTACAAATTTTTTGATGCCCCCATATTCGAAACAAAAATTCCGACCTCGAACATCAGCACACTAAGTGTTAAATATTCTCTCCATGTGGTTAAGGTGGAGCTGTTTCAGAAGGACATCGAGTATTTGAAGACCGGCCTTAACCACGCGTCAGCCACCGACACGTCAGCCATCAGCCTCTACGAGCACTTCCACATCTCTCCCATTA
The DNA here is from genome assembly GCA_025084515.1 of Ancistrus triradiatus. Classification (NCBI taxonomy): domain Eukaryota; kingdom Metazoa; phylum Chordata; class Actinopteri; order Siluriformes; family Loricariidae; genus Ancistrus; species Ancistrus triradiatus. Next base: position 41,857 of record JAJAGP010003285.1, on the reverse strand, counting down.
AGGTTCGTCACCCAGCGTCCGGCAGTCTCCTGTGTAATTACCTTTAAATGCCCACTCTAATTAGGCTATATAACGTTTCTCAGCTCCATCTGAGCTTCTCTCTGAGTTCTGCTGGTGAAGATGGGAACAAGACGAAGCGAGAGACCGAGGTGATTCCTGTGCAGTCCCTCAACCTGCTGCTGAAGAGTATCGGAGCAACGCTCACCGACGTGCAGGACGTCGTCTTCAAGTACTTTCGCTTTCCACTTTGTTTCTGTAGCCATAGTGAATAGTTTGCTTTGTTATTTACTTCCTTATTTTAGTTTGTGGGGATGGTCTGGATAGTCTTCCCGAATTCACGGGACGCAGGCATTCAGGCTGTACTGGAAAACAGTCTTTCAGTCTTTTCAGAATGCAGTAAATATTGTGTATACTCAGCACTATCACCAGCTAAAACTCCCACGTCCTGCATCCTAACCTGATATCAGAAGCACTAGCTCCTCGTACCGAATGATGATCCAGTTGCTTTTTGTGTATGTCAGGTTTTTTTTTACATAGGTTTGTGTGTGTGTGTGTGTGTAGTTGTTTTTTTGCATTTGGTTGTGTGGGTCAGTGGGTGTTTTTTGCATAGACTTTTTACTGTGTGGGTGGGCGGTTTTGGCTGTTGTGTTTTTGTGTGGGTGGAGTGGACGGACGATTGGTTTTTGTGCTTAATTGTGTTTTTTGCTTGGGTGGGCGGGTGAGTGTTTTGCTTAGGTGGAGGACCGGGCAAGTAGGTGGGTGGTTTTTTGCATGGTTGGGTGAGTGAGTGTTTTTGCGTTGGTGGGTGTGTTTTCGCGTGGGTGGGTGGGTGGATGGGTGTGTTTTCGC
>JAJAGP010003285.1:22500-40908 GCA_025084515.1 Ancistrus triradiatus | reverse complement strand
CACACACACACACTTTCGTAGAGGACTGTACCTAATGAAAAAAGAGGATGTACAGTGCTGTGCAAAAGTCTTTGGCCACCATTTGATTTGTTGTCTCCGCCTCAGCCTGATAACAAATCCACAATAACTTTGTCTTCTTCTTCTTTACTCATCTCGTTTACACACTGGCTAACTGTAGCCTCATGAGCGACTCTGGTCGCTAATCAGGAATCGTTTCCGCGGGCTAATCACGTCAAGCGCTAACGCACTAGAAGTCCTTGGGCCACGTCGAATAGCATTCCATAAGCTTGCTCTGAATGAAGCGCTGCTTTGTTGTTGCCTCAGAAGCCACACTGAAGATGATTATCGTGTCGCAGTTACACAACAGCTCCTCGTAAGTCTTGGGTAACATTACGAACCTGGTTGTAGGAGTTTCGTGGTGAGGAGAAACTGGAACACAACACTGCCGAAGGGTTTTTGCGTAAATTGCGTCTTACAAACGTGATAACAACATACAACACAGCATATCTACCTATCTATCTATCTGTCTATCTATCTAACTTAAACCAGAGAAACTGATTTACTAAACTGAAAGTAAGCTTGTCCTTTTGAACCCTGCAACGATCACACCACGAGCACAACGTGAGCCGTCTCTGACTGCAACCGTCATTAAAGGATCTTTGCTGGTCTACTTGCAAAGACCACACCAAAAGCACAGCGCGCACTGTTGAGACATTTTTATAACCTTCGCTGAAAAGATCACACCAAGAGCACAACTTGCATTGTTGAAGGATCTTTTCCCTTCTCTATGCAAAGGTCGCACCAAGAGCACAACGTTCAACACTGAAGGATCTTTGCCGGTATGCCTGCAAAGATCACAGCTAAGGCGCAACATGCAAGGACCTTTTTTCTCTCTGCAAAGATCGCGCCAAGAGCACGACGGGCAGTGCCGAAGGACCTTCGCCTCTGTCCCTGCAAAGACCACACCAAGAGCACAGCATGCAATGTTAAAGGACTGTTGCGCTTCTCTCCGCAAAGATCATACCAAAAACACGACTTACATTGTTGAAGGATGTTTGCCTCTCTCCCTGCAAAGATCGCACCAAGGGCACAATGTTCAACACTGAAGGAGCTTTGCTGGTAAGCCTGCAAAGACCACACCAAGAGCACAACGTGGATTTTTAAAGGAACTTTGTTGCTCTCCCTGCGAAGATCACACCAAGAGCACAACGTGGATTTTTAAAGGAACTTTGTTGCTCTCCCTGCAAAGATCACACCAAGAGCACAATGTGCCCTGCAACTTCTGAAGTGTCTTTGAAACAATTCCTGCAGCGATCACACCAAGAGCTCAAAGTTCAACACTGAGGGATCTTTGCAGTTACGCCTGCAAAGACATTTACATTTACATTTACATTTACAGCATTTAGCAGACGCCCTTATCCAGAGCGACTTACAATTGGTACAATCTTACAATCCAAGCAATTGTGGGTTAAGGGCCTTGCTCAAGGACCCAACAGTGGCAGCTTGCCAGAGGTGGGATTTGAACCCTGGACTTTCTGGTCCATAGTCCAGTACCTTACCCGCTTGGCTACCACAAGACCACACCAAGAGACCACACCAAGAGCACAACTTGCATTTGTTGAGGGATCTTGCCTTTACCCCTGACAAGCTCAAGCCAAGAGCACAATGTGTCCTGAGACTCTGAAGTGTCTTTGCAACAATTCCTGCAAGGATCACACCAAGAGCACAACGTGGCTTTTTAAAGGATTTTCGTTCCTCTCCCAATGAAGATCACACCAAGAACTGACTGAAGGGTCTTTGCCTCTATCCCTGACAAGTGCACACCAAGAGCACCACCCTGAAGGATATTTGCCACACGACCTGCAAAGATCACACCAAGAGCACATAAAAAGGACGGAACTGCAAAAAAAGCAATAACAAAAACAGTGTTAATGGGAAACACACACGACTCAAGTTTGGACAAAAGACAGGTATCCGGAGAACACTGTGAAGCACTGTGGAGGAGCATCCCGGAAAGCTCGCAATGAACAACAAATTGAAAATTGTGCTCATATTATTAAAACAATTTTAGGCTTGTGCCCCATCGGCCGTTAGCTGCTTGCTGGTCATGCAAGACATCCCACAATGGTCGGAACTTCCTCCTCGCTGTTACGCAAGGCTGATCCGCAGGCACAGGAAACGTTATTGCTGCTAAAGGAGGGTCTACCAGTTATTAGAGACAAGGTTCAAATACTTTTGGGGTTTGTTGGTTACATAAAGGCGAGAAAAGTATGACTGTGAGTCGTTGCTGGCGTTGCTGCCATAGTGCTCTGATGGTGTCTTGTCCAGCCAGAAGTAGAGTTGTGTAACGTTTTCTTATATAGTTGTGTCTCTGAATGAATGAAAATCTAGGTCATTCCTGAGGGTTCACAAACTTTCTCTCACAGCTCCGGACAAAAACAGGAGGACGAACAGAAGCCTATGTAATGAACCATAATGAACCAAATGGTGCCGGTACTGGTGGCCAGACCCTGCACGCATGCGCACACACACACACACACACACACACACACACACACACACACACACACACACACACGGTAGCCTGAGGGAAACAGGAGCTCCAGCACACCACCATTCTGTGGAATAACAGTCATGGAGAGAGGGGGAGGTGATGTGTGTGTGTGCGTGTGCGTGTGTGTGTGTGTGTGCGCGTGTGTGTGTGTTGTTTGTGTGCGCGTGTGTGTTTTGTGAATGTGTGTGGTGTGTCAATTATTTTGAAATAAACGTGCTTATCCGCATGTGGTTTTACATTACTCAGAGTTTGGAAACAACAAGCGCACGAAAACCAGCATTCTTCCCTGTGCACTGCAACACATGTAAACACACACACACACACACACACACACACACACACACACACACACACACACACACACACACCGCCACGCACACAACTACTTCCTCACCTGCAACTGTTTTAAGTGGGGAAGGTCAGTCTGCAAGCATGTTGTAGTGAATACACAGAGCTCTCCTCTCTCTCTCTCTCTCACCCACACACACACACACACACACACACACACACACACACACACACACACACACACACACACACACACAGGTAAAAAGGTCCATCTTTATGGGGCCTTTCCACTGACATAATGATCACCAAGGCTTAGTAATTCTACACCTACTCCTAACCCTAAACCATAACCTCACTAACCAAAAATAAACTTTTGGCACTATTGGCTTTACAGATAAAAGCTGCCGTTTGTGCAAAATGTCTCTACAAGGTCAAAAATATCTGATGATCCTATCTTTCAGGGGGGATATGGTCCCCATAAGGAGAACAAATACCTGGTCTCACACACACACACATGCACACACTTACTGTGCAATTGCAATACACAGCTGACTTCTCAGTAGGTGTGTCAACCTTTAAAAATGTTTAGGTAAGTATTAGGTACAACATATTAAACAATCATAATAACACACACACACACACACACACACACACTTTGCAATAACAACACACAGCTGATGTAGTAGTAGGTGTGTTAATGTGTTTATGTAAAAATGTGTTCATGTAAGTATTAGACACAATATATTAAACAATCATAAATCACACACACACACACACACACACACACACACACACACACACACACACACACACACACACACATCTCTCTATCAGTGTGGGGGCTTTCCATGGACATAATGATTACGATAGCTTAGTAATTCTGCACCCACTGCTATTCCTAACCATAACATTAACCTCACTAACCAAGAGTATCAAAATTACTTTTGGCACTTTTGGCTTTTCAGATTTCAGAAAAATTGCAGTGGTTTTCAAATGAGGCTGTTAAAGCTGTGAGGACCAGGGGAAATGTCAAAAGTATCCGATATTCCTATCCTTCAGGGGACACAAGTATAACAAATTACCTGGACAGACAGACAGACAGACAGACAGACAGACAGACACACACACACACACACACACAGACAGTAGGTAACCTTCAAAATAATTAATAACAACTTGCTAAACAATCAGAATAACTACATTCATTCACTTAATAACGTCATATTTAACTTTATAAATGCAGTTCTATGCATTTTATACCTTTTCCAGATTTCAGAGTACCACAAAGAGAGTACTGTCAGAGTACTAAAAGTACTCCGAGTGAATTACAACTGCCTGATAATGTACAATTCAAGCAACTTGTCGTTAAACCTTGATCAAGGACCCAAGCAGCAGCATGGCAGTGCCGGGATTTGAACCCTGGTCGTTGTGGCAAACAGTCCAGTATCAAATTCATTCTGAACAAATGTACAAGAATATTCACCTCTGATTAAACCGAATGCAGCACACAGGAGCATTTCTGGGTATTGTTTGGATACATAAATCACATTAACATACTACAATGACATTTCAAACGCATGCGCTACCAATCCTGCACCAACGGCACGTTCTTAGGTGATAAACTAGGGTTCTGATGTAAGGTCTCAGAAACTGATGTGGTTTGTGAAGCTGATTTTCTTTAGAAATTCAGCACAGCTTTGAAGCATTTGCTGCATAAGACAGGAGATGGAATCAGACGACAAACCAGCATCAGGACTTTATTTATTAATCTAAGCTTTTGATAGCTTGAGCTGATTCATTCATCATTCGATTGGATCCTAAGCAAACCTCTAGAACGATTAAACCTTAAACGACCCGTACTGAACCCGAGATCTATGTAGAGTAGAACTGTACTGTCATCTGTATTAGCCGTGTCCTTATGAAAATTGCGTATTTGTTTGCCTATATGTGTGTGTGTGTGTGTGTGTGTGTGTGTGTGTGTGTGTGGTGGTATTTCCCTTTACACCGGAGAAAATGACACACTCACTAACACAACCGCTAGTAGGATGGAAACGCAAGCATGCGTCACTTTGTACCGCAACTCTCCCACCTCACAACTGGAAACGATGCAGCGGCGGTGGAATCAGATCGGGATCAGAGATTCAGAAACTGAAATTTGAATTTTAACTTTCATTTCAGGACTCAATCTGCTCATCGGTTTCTGGTTTTCTACGTCGCACAGGCTTTACGATGTAGGAGTCAGGTCGTTTGACCATTTGTTGTCAAATAAAGCAACTTTTTGCAGGAAACTTAAATATGAAACATTTTCTGAGACCTTCAAGCAAACCTGGGTCGTTACTATTTGCTGGTTTTTAGTTATAGCTCTAGTACTAAATTACAATAACATCACTCTTTAGTGGTGCTTCATGTGGTTCTGGAGGCCTAGAGCCTGGCTACAGTCTACTGATCAAATGGTCCAGGGTTCAAAGCTACTCCTTCTGGATGTCTTAAAAGTGCGCCCTCTATGGGCGATTGAGACCATAGAAAATAATGCAAAATGACCTTCAATTATGTCACTTATATCAGCAAAATCATTACAAGCCTACCTGAGGCTTAAAGTACAGTAAGTCTTTGCCTTACGACGCAGATCCGTTCCTAGGTGGCGTCATAAACCGATTTTCGGTGTAAGTCGGAACATACGTACATACTGTACGTAAATAACATACTGTAAGCACTTATCCTATCCTAACACCTATCCTAACACAGTAATTATCAAAAAACGAGTCGCGAAACCGCGTATTCTTCCGCCGCGCACACCAAACACAAAGTTCGCGTTATGACGTTTACGACGCAAAACCACTTAAGTGCGAAACAACGTTTTATACAGTAAATGGGAGATGCGTCGTAAACACGAAACGTCGTAACTCGAGACCGTCGTAACCCGAGGACTACCTGTATATGCACATGTATGAACAGCGGCACTAGTAGCTTTAATAGTGCGCCCTCTAGTGGTGATCGAGATAAAGAATCATGCAAAATAACCTTTAATTGTCATAAGCCCCAGCACTATAACCTACAATCACTTGGACTGTACCTTGTGAGATTACATCAGCTATAAGTTGCTCCGGATAAGAGTGCCTGCCTATATAATCTTCGTGTAACCAGTAAAAGCGTTAAGATGAGAACACAACTAGAGTACGAACGTACGGTTTTTGAAGAACGTGGAAAATGGGCTCGTGCTTGTCGAATGCCACGTTCTTTGTGCTGCTCGGCGCTTCATGTGCAGACTTAGTGGCTCGTGAGAAATAGTACGACTACGGTCTGTGATGCGATTGCAGTCACGGACTTAAACTTCGGCCTCAAGGCTGCTCAGTAACACTTGAGAAGTAGAAGTATGATTTTTCCTGTCTCTTTACACAATAAGCGCACAGCTGAAACCACATAATAGCGCCACTGTTCCACACGAACCACCAAAGTCAGCACACAGAGAGCGCTCAGCAACAAAAGACAACCCGGGGTATGCGATGCGGCCCTGAAATGAAGCGGAGTGTCCGCTATCCACCCACCTATTTTCCAAACACATCAGCGCCTGCAACAGTTGCTTTTAGATGCACATAGTTGCAGTTAATGATGTGGAACGTAGCTCATAAACAGCAACGCTCGTACTCGATAACACCACTTTTGCGAATTCCTCAGACGCCCTTATCCTTAGCTACGACCTTACAAGGTCAATTTAATACCAGTTCTTAATTCTGAGGGCATCCCTCCTCCACATTCCAAAATGGTAGGGGGCTATCGGCCAACTGTTGTTATGTTACGTGTTATTGCTCTTTGTGTATATAGTGCATTTGTGAGTTAAGGACCTTGCTCCAAGGTGCAACAGTGGTAGCTTGACAGTGCTGGGCAGTAGCCGGTGGAGTTTGCATGTTCTCCCCATATTTGCGTGGGTTTCCTCGAACGCTTCCCCGTGGCGTTTCTGTAGTGTCCCAGTGCGAGCGGCGTCCTGTCTAAGCTGTGATGTTATTTTTTTCCTAAAAATGAATGGCTGCAAATTTGCTCAGGGCTTACCTTGACTAATTGGGCGTGCATTTGCTCGGAACGATGAATAAATGCGTGTGTTTTCCATGAGACACAGCAAGAGGGTCGTACAGTTTGCGAACGACCTCGGGCAAAGACTGTCCCTGTGACTTCTGACTCACGGACGGGAAGGAAAACAACAAGAGAAGGAAAAATGCTGCACTTAAGCAACATCACAGAGTCTTGGGGCAGCAAAGGTCGGAGCAGCCCTGGTCAAGTGACTTAGTAAATGAAAATTAGCAAACGTAACAAACCCAATACAAGGAGGAAGCTTCGAAAAAAGATGCTTTTTTGATGATACACTTGTGTGTTTAGTTAGCGATGCATTAAACTGTTATTTAAAAGTTCTTTAGTTGCATGTCTAAACCAGACCTGGGCAGCTATAAGCTAAAAATATAAGGATGAAAAACTGCATACCTGGCAACCCTAGTCTCAAATAGCAAAACGGCATCTCTTATAAAGAGAAAACATGGCTTAAATGAATGCAAATCTAAGAAAGGCGCTTGGATGTAGGCTGCTGTAATGGTAGCTTTAATAGTGCGCCCTCTATTGGCGATCGAGACTGAAAACCTTCAAAATAGAACTTAATGATGTAACGTATATAAGCAAAAATCATTACAAGTCTACCTGTGACTTAAAGTATATGCATATTTATAAACGGCTGTACTAGTAGCTTTAACAGTGCGCCCTCTATGGGCGACCTGTGACTTAAAGTACATGCTTATGTATGAGCAGCTGCAACCAGTAGCTTCAATAGTGCGCCCTCTATTGCCGACTGAGATCAAAAATGATGCAAAATGACCTTTAATTGTGTCATTTAAATTGGAAAAATCATTACAAGTCTACCTGTGACTTAAAGTATATGCATATGTATAAACAGCTCTACTAGTAGCTTCAATAGTGCGCCCTCTATTGGCGACTGAGATAAAAAAATGACGCAAAATGACCTTTAATTCTGCCATTTATATTGGAAAAATCATTAGAAGTCTATCTGTGACTTAAAGTATATGCATATGTATAAACAGCTCAACTAGCAGCTTCAGTAGTGCGCCCTCTATTAGCGACCGAGATAAAAAAAAAAAAAAAATGCAAAATGACCTTTATTTTGTCACTTATATAAGCAAAAATCAGTGCAAGTCTACCTGTGACTTAAAGTATATGCTTATGTATGAGCAGCTGCAACCAGTAGCTTCAATAGTGCGCCCTCTATTGACAATTGAGATAAAAAATGACGCAAAATGACCTTTAATTGTGCCATTTATATTGGAAAAATCATTAGAAGTCTATCTGTGACTTAAAGTATATGCATATGTATAAACAGCTCCACTAGTAGCTTTAGAAGTGCGCCCTCTATTGGCGACTGAGATGTAAAAATATGCAAAATGACCTTTATTTGTCACTTATATAAGCAAAAATCAGTGCAAGTGTCTACCTGTGACTTAAAGTATTATGCTTATGTATGAGCAGCTGCAAACCAGTAGCTTCAATAGTGGTGCGCCCTCCCTATTGACAATTGAGATAAAAAATGACGCAAAATGACCTTTAATTGTGCCATTGGTGCCATTTATATTGGAAAAAATCATTAGAAGTCCTTATCTGTGACTTAAAGTATATGCATATGTATAAACAGCTCCACTAGTAGCTTTAGAAGTGCGCCCTCTATTGGCGACTGAGATGTAAAAAATATGCAAAATGACCTTTATTTGTCACTTATATAAGTAAAAATCAGTGCAAGTCTACCTGTGACTTAAAGTATATGCTTATGTATGAGCAGCTGCAACCAGTAGCTTCAATAGTGCGCCCTCTATTGACAATTGAGATTAAAAAAATAACGCAAAATGACCTTTAATTGTGCCATTTATATTGGAAAAATCATTACAAGTCTACAAAGTATATGCATATGTATAAACAGCTGAAACCAGTAGCTTCAATAGTGCGCCCTCTATTGGCGACCGATATTTAAAAGATAGATATTTATATGGAAGACACACTTTTTTTAAATGACCGGACTAGATTACACCACCACCGTTACAGACCCAGCCCTGTAACCCCACCAACTGTTCCTGAAGTACGTCAGAGTGCAGGAACTGGAAAATGTCACACCTGATCAGATACGAGCAGCAAAGGGCCCAGATAAGGCTAATCAACGCACGGCAAGGATATTTATAAAGTACAAGTTCGTACACAAGGTCATTCAGAGAGAGCGGCTGCCAACGAAAAGGAAAGTTCGGAATAAGTTCAGGGTTAAATATTGTTAAGTAATGAGAGATTGCCTTCTGGTCCTCACATGCAGACGCGATCGTGTGTGTCTGAAGGCAGGAGGGTTGGGGGATCATCACCCAGTGCTGCAACAGCGACTCCTACCCTGGCATCCCATCCAGTGCCAGTGTGAAAATGATATCTGCGTGTATTTATTATAAATATAAGCTTACATGAAAGTTACATGAACGTGTGCGTGCCATGTTAAAGTCGGTATTCCGACAAACACAAATGCAGGGCAGCGGTGACATCATGAGTGAGACATCACAGAACAATGACAACACACACACACACACACACACACACCAAAATAGTTCTCATGAGTAACTCCTGTTGCTTCTGGGATGACAGACCTTAACCTTCTACTGTGTGACTCATTACCCACACACACGCAGTATTTTGGTGCACAACCTTGACCCGATTGGCGCTGCAGTGCGTTCAAATGACAAAACTATGCGTGCGTGATCCAGTTTCTATTTCAGCAGCTATCAAGCGCTTCTGAAGTTATTATTAATAAAGCCTCTCCGTTTGTGTAAGTTAAGCCTGTGTGAAGCGCGGCCTAATAATCTGAGATCATCGAGGATGATAACGCCAAATTAAGAGCTTTAAAAAGGGTAATCACGTAGCGATATGAAAATACATATGACACGCATTCTAACGTTCTCGTTCACTACACACCGCAATACGTTGGATTTTAAACAGAATATATTTTTAACAAGGCAGTATTACCTTTTTTAAGTCATGGATGGGACACAAGTCAACCACAAGTCCAACTAAAAGAACACACAGCTCTGGAAAAATGAAGAGACCGCTCCAGATATTCTTAAAATCAACATATCTTGCGTACAGCAGCCAGTATCTGATCAAATTCACCACACACACCTGATTCTACTTAACATCTATTAGGTGATCATCCAAACCAAAGCTTATCTGCTGAGGTAAATAAAAAGTACAAGACACATGAAAGCTGTGACTGAAATACAGGAACATATTTACTGGTTTAGTATATACTGTATAACATTAAACTGCTTTTCCTCGCTCATTGCTCCCTCCGGCCACGGCACTGCCCAGTGCTGGAGAGTGAAATAGTGCGGATGTACCGTATGCCATTTGGGCAAAATCATTCACATCAAACTCATTTTATAATACAGTACTAAATATGTCAGGTCATCTATTGAAACAAACACGATTATCGCTCGCCCATGGCTTTTCCTGACTACATTTCCCAGAGCTCATCACTCCCGCCAGCACTGCCGAGCTCCTCATCAGAGTGCTGGAGAGTATCGGGCTGTTCATCACTTGCCCGGGAAAATCGAAATTCAGAATTCAGAGGACGGTTTCTGCTGATGTTTATCATCGGATTCCCAACGTAGAGTTGACATATCTTTGCTTTCTAAGTTATAACATTAGTATCGCTTAGTTAAAAAATGAATCTACACTTGTATTCTTTGTATTATAACTTCCATTGTTAATCGAGGTCTGAACATGTCGCATTTTTGGTGATTTTGTTATTTCTTTGTCGTCATTTGCAGCGAATGTTTGCAAGTACGCTCTTGTCATTACTGCGAATAAATCATTTCATTAGGATTTTTTTTCTCAGAAATGTATAGAACAAAACAAAAAACGTTTCACTTCACTCAAACACATGCAGTAAAAACAAAGAGCAAAGTCTTAGACGGATCATTTTGCAGTGAGATCTTGATTTTTTTTCAGAGCTAGATTTTCCCCTTCTATTTATCGGGGCAGAGATTACACACACTTCTGTATGTATCCATAAATGTGTTACTTTTTTTTTTTACACATGTATGACAAATAACAAAAAACATTTTAAAGGTACAGTTCCAACTCATTTAGGTATTTACTGTCCAACACATGTTAGGACAAGATATATCCACATACATCAACAAACACACACGTTCGACTAACTTCCACACTTAATCTTGTTGTGTGTAGCTAAATAAATATAACCACATATATTTTTATTGTCCAGCTTGTGAACTTCAATCACTGAACATACAGTCAACAGACGCCAGGTTGCGAAAAAATGGAGGTGGACCCTCTTAAAGGTTCTGAAAGGCCATTATATCTGATCACCACATGGATAGTGTTGGGTTTTGTTTTCGCAATGAGCATGAGATCATTCTGTGTGCCAACAAAACATGTAAAGGCTCTCCATAACGCGACCTTGTCTTCTGGTTTGCTGTTCAATTTGCTGGTACAGTAGAAATTGTGCATGGGACAAAATCCTTGGTGATCGGTGTAATTTCATAGCACAGTTCTGCTCATACTTTCTTAAAAACTCTCCACAATAAGTGTTTCTTTCCACAAATGGTTGTGATTTTAGAAATTACAGTCGAGACCCATTCACAGTTGCAGCCTCCTTCTTTCGACTTCGCTTTAATAATGTTAAATGTATCTGTTTCATGTATGGTTGTACCCCCTGTGTGCAGAACACACCACTAACCCCAACACACAAGACCAGTTTTACAACTGAAAAATCTTTTTAAAAATCGAATAATATTCTAAGGATAGGCTTTAGGACAGGATAACCAAAGGTCTATGTCATAAAATATCAAAGTGTTCAGCTGTAAAACACAGAGGCTGGCTTACCTTACCGATGATCCACATACATCCAAAAGTCCAGACCTGCTAGTCCATCTGCGTCCTCACCCTCACACACACTCGTACAATACCATACATAACACACACACACACACACACACACTGATTACACACTGATTACACACAGTGTTCACACAGAGAGAGAGATGAGATCAGATCAGATCAGAGCGCAGCTGAACAGCAGTGTGAGAGCAGAGCATGTGATTCTGTACTGTCTCTCTCACACACACTCTCTCTACACACACACACTTTGTCTTTCTATCATTGTGAGGACTCTCCATTGACATAATAAAGCTACAACTACTCTTACACCTACAGTTAATCTTAACCTAAACCTTAACTCATTAAACTAAATAAAAACTAGTAGAAAGTTGCAGTTTTTCAGTTTTTGTAAAAAAATAAAAATAAAAAAAATCTTTGAGGGGACCAGCAAAATGTCCCCACAAAGTGAACAAATATCAGAACTTCCTATTCTTGTGGGGACATTTGGTCCTCATGATGATATATAAACTTCTAACACACACACACACACACACACACACAGAGCACTCTCTCTAAGTCACTCCCCTTCACTCACCTCCTCCTTTTTTGCTTCCTCTCTTTGTCCGTCCCCCGTCACAGGACGTCACTCCATCAGTGTTCTTTCCTCTTTCCTCATTCCCAATCTGCCTAGCTCCAAACACACACACACACACACACACACACACACACACACACACACACAATGAATGCATTTACTAATCTTTAAGGGGTATTTCCTTCTGCCCTGTGTATTACTGTAGTTAAGTAACATCGTGCTAATGTTATTTACACATGGAAACAAACAGAATGACTCCATACACAAAACCAACTGGTCTCACTCACACACACACACACACACACACACACACACACACACACACACACACACACACACACACGCACGCACCACAAAGGGATGTAAACATGCACATGATAAGGGTGAACAGAAGGGAGAGAGGTGAAAAAGATAACGTAACAAAGAAAGAAAAAAAGAAAGAAAAAATAAACCAACAGTAGGTGAGTAATAGAAAGGTGCTACTATCTAGCATCTCAAAACGCTAAAAATATTGCTAAGATGTTACAAACACAACAACAACAACAATAACAACAACTGCATGCTAAAAAGACATAAAAATTAAAACAAATATGTGAAAATCTGAAAGAAGGAAGGAAAGGAAAGAAAAGAAGAAAACAAAACAAAAGGAAAGCGATACAAGGAAACTAATATCTGGCAACTTAGAGATACATGGTGCTAAGATACTAAAAACACAACCACAACAACAACAACAACAACAACAACAACAACAACAACAACAACAAATGTGAGAAAAACTGAAAGAAAGAAAGAAAGAAAGAAAGAAAGAAAGAGAACTAAACTGTAAAGATAAACAGAATACAGTGACAGAAGGAAATTGATATCTGGTAACTTTAGATGCTAAACATTTTTGCTAAGATGCTATAACCACAACAACAACATGCTAAAAAGATGCTAAAAAACCCAAATATGTGAGAATCTCAAAGAAAGAAACAAACAAAAAGAGAAGATAAACTATGAAAATGATAGAAAGAAACTAATATCTGAACTTACGATGTTAAAAATGCTGCTAGGATGCTGTAAACACAACAACAAAAACAACATGCTTAAAACACACACAATTAAACAAAAATTAAACAAATATGTGAAAAACGTAAAGAAAGAAAGAAAAGGAAATAAAAAGAGGTTGCTAAGATGCTATAAACACAATAATATTTGTAATAATAATAATAATAGTAGGAAGAGGAGTAATAATAATAGAAGATATTAAAAAACACATATTTATAAAGAAACCAAAAAAAGCCAGAGCAAAAAAAGTTTCTCAAAAGCAATTGGGATACATAGGGGGGAAAAATAGAAAAAAAAAAAAAAAAAAAAAAAACTGAGAAAGAAAGGAAGAAACAATAAGCGAGATAACAAGAAATGGACATTTGATGGTAAAAGAAGATAAGTAAGGCAAGTTAAAACAAAACAAAAAAACTACTCTTAAATAGCAGCAGTAATAAGACACAAGTGTAAATCTCCCAGTTGTGATTTATTAGGATTTATTCATATACATTATTATATGGAGCAACATACAAGAGCCATTTTATTCATGTACAAATTACAAATACATAAAACAGTTTAGCAAACTCTTCTGTTTACATGTACAAAAAAAGTAGTAAAGAGGTGGAAAAAAACATTAAAAATAAAAATCCCACGGCTGTTTCATAGCAGCTTTGCAACCTGGCAAGAATTTATTTATTTATTTATTTTTATTTATCAAAAATATTGGGTTCTGTACGAAACACGGATGAAGGCACTTCATTTTTGCAGGAAGCTAAGGGCTAAGGTCCATATTTAACTACACAACCCTGTATTCACACTAGTGACTCTGGGAGTGCTAGCATGCTAACGACCGTGTCAGAAAGTTTTTAGGCAGGGACATATATGAGATTTTCAACAGATTTAGCTTAAGTGCTAGTAGCTTTAATGTTGATCATCAGGCTAACTTAACAACAGCTAGCCAAAGTTACCACAGTTCTGAGCTAGCTAGTGATTAGCTGGCTTCCTGTGCCATTGCTAGTTCTATCCCCTGATATTTTAAGAATAAAATCATGTTTTTTGCTAACACAGAATGCAACGGAAACTTTATTTTATGTTTACCTCAAATCAGAGCCTTTTCTAATGTAAAAGCAGGGTCCGAATCACAATCTGATCTAGAATCCATTTTAACCTCGCATTGGTGAAAATAGAAACGTTTTAAACACCAGGGTCTGATCCCAGATCAGTTTTACTACTCGGAAAGGGTAGAAATATAAGGAAATATAAAAGACAGGACTGTCTAATGTACCAGACACAGAACTTTTAGTTTTTAATCATTAACACAAAACAACATGCCAACTCAGCGCTAAAATGCTAACATTAGAGAAGCAGCAGCGGCTCCGTCCCAAACGCTAGTGTTCATCTCTCGTTTGTTTTCTTACTAAGCTTGTTTTAAAAAAAGAACCTGTTCTAAAAGACATCATGGTAGTGGTTATAATGGTGTGGTGTTTATTGTTGTATTTAGCGTCAGCATTTAGCCGGTTTTCAAATGCCACGTTCGGGTAGAAAGAGCGTCTCTGTTTCCTCTCTCAAATTGCAAACATGCCAAATCATAAAATTAATGGAATAAAGGAACATCTCAATCTGTACGTAACGTTAAAATACAGCCAGATTTTCCCAGTTATCATTTTCACTCGAGATATCACGTCATCCGAGATTAAACCCATAAAGCTAGGTTAGCTTTCAGTGCTGAAAAGTGTAGGTATGTCCGTACCGAGTCTCTTTTTTGTAGTTTTAACAACATTTCTGAGAGAAATGTTGACCTTGTGAATAATTCTGGCCGGTTTCTACTACAATATTGTGGGCAGCTTAGCTTTTACGAGCTATTTGCGCATTTCTTAGCGTGCATAACTGCGCGTTCGTCTGACTGTGGTGAAAGAACAAACGATGCAGTAACGCCAGTGCTCAATTTGAGCCCTAGCGTGGATCCATCAAATCTGCAGGTTTATATATAGAATAACATGAAAATGATCAATAATAATACACGAATTTTAATTACATGGTACGTATTTCTGTGTAAAGTCATTTCCAAAAACCCACGGCTCATTGTCTTTCACAGGAGAGCTCAGGCGTCAGGACAGCGAGAAAAAAGACAACTGATAGTTAAGACAGTCTTTTTCGTTGATGTAGCTATTGTATTTTGAAGGCTACTGTATTATGTGTTACACTTTAAGCATAGTTGTGTTTATTTGTCCTGGGACCTTTTCACTTAAAGCCCATTTACCGGATCACGGCACGATCGGTGTTCCCCTAAGTCATGTTTTAGCAATTAAGTTACTGGGTTAACGCCTTTTTCTCATTAAAAGCTCAAACTTTTACTCTTTACTTCGACCCAACCGAAGTAACTTGCACTTGATTTGTGTAGAATTGAGCCGTTTTGGGCGCCGTTTCCCGTACGCACGTCATTTTCTTGAGGTACGTTACTTTTTAGAATGAATTCTAACATAAACAATCCAGTACTAGCGATTGGGATGAGCCACGCGCTGAAAGCTGGACGTAACACTACTCCTGTTGGCGCTCGCTATCCCAAAATATTGATATTTGGGATTGTAAGGACACTTCTTTAGATAAAAAAAACCTCTGTTTATTTAAATGATTGTGATTTTTAAAAAAGTTGATCATACATGTTCGGGGTGAACCCAGGATGCAAGGAGAAAAGGAGTGGGTAAAAGAGAAAAGAGAAAAAAGGCTGAATACTATTTATACAATAATAAATAATATTCAGTAAATACACACTGGGTAAATAAAGGCAGGTTTATCCCCCAGTTTTCAGTTCGTAGGGTTTGTCTTCCTACTCGCACATTTTTCCAAAAACAAAAAATCCTTCTAAGAGCAGAAAATTGACAATAAACAATAAATTTTATACAGTTGCTTTCTCTCGACATCATATCATATTAGATTCATCTTCATCTCAAGTAGATTGTGTGTTGTGTGTGTGGTGTGTGCGTGTGTGCGTATTTATTATAATACAGTGCAGATTATATGGGCTTTTTTTGATTAAATAAGTGTACGGGTGTGTTTCAGAGCGTGCGGCGCCCTCTGGCGGTCACTCGGGGGTGGTGCTGGCGCTGGGAACACAGTAGTTGGGCCACTCCGAGGCCGTGTATCCGGGTAAACACTGGCATTTATAGGATCCGGGTGTGTTGATGCACTTTGCATTTCGGCACAGAGACATTCGCTTGTTCAGCTCCGAGCATTCGTTCACGTCTACAGAAAAAATACAAAACAAAAAGGATTACAGATTCTGATCACAACAAGCCTTCGTCTTTTTAATTTGCGCTTCTGGTTGTGTTTTAATGAACGACCCGGAGTAACACAATTTATTCCTGATAGTACAGAGATGGTGAAATGACTATGGTGGCGCTCTCTCACCGACGCAGGCCATCCGTGACATGTCGAGTGTGTATCCGTCGAAGCAGTTGCAGGTGTAACCGTTCTCCACCCTCACACAGTGTCCGTTCTCACAGCCGTTTAACACTCCACACTCCTCCGCTCTCATTCCCTCGAACGCTTCAGTTCGATCCGCTAACACACACACACACACACACACACACACACACACACACACACACACACACACTAGTGTTAGAACAAATGATTCATTTCACCTCTCTGTGGTCATTCAGGCCTGACGAAGGCCCACGTTTAGAGTCAAAACAAAACTGACTGGATCAGCAAATCAACAAACAGCCACTAGAGGGAGCCTGTGATTGGCTAAGGAGGGGAGACCTATCTGATTCAGTGTTTGTATCAGTGAAACGTTCTGTAGTTACAAAGATTCATTCTGTTCTAGTTCAGGGTAAGGATTAGAATTGCTTCAGTCAATGAATCATTCAGTCATAACAGAGAGCCATCTATTCTTTTTTCAGTGTGTCACTGTTTTAATCAGTGAATCGATTCAGTTACGAACAAGATTCATTTGTCTCTAGTTCAGGTGTTTGAATTATATGAATCAGTGATCGTTCAGTCATAACAGAGAGTCGTGTACTCTTTTTTCTCAGTGTGTCACTGGCTGAATAAGTGAATCGTTCACTCATATCAAAGATACTTTCCTGTCCAGTTCAGGATAAGTGTTTGATTGGTTTGAATCAGTGAATCGTTTAATCATGACCAAGAATCATTCCTTTATAGTTCAGGGAAAGTGTCTGGATTGTTTAAATCAGTGAATCGTTCAGTCACATCCAAGATTCATTCCTCTCTAATTCGTGGAAAGTGTTTGAACTGTTTGAATCAGTGAATCGTTCAGTCATAAGAGAGAGTCATCCAGTCTTTTTTCAGTGTGTCATTGTTTGAATCAGTAAATCACTTAGTCATGATCAAGAAACATTCCTATCTAGTTCAGGGTAAGTGTTAAAATGATATGAATCAGTGAATCGTTCAGTCATAACAGAGTCGTCCACTCTTTTTTCAGCGTGCCACTGTTTGAATCAGTGAATCATTCAGTCATGACCAAGAATCATTCTTCTCCAGTTCAAAGAAAATGTTTGAATTGTTGGAATCAGTGAATCGTTCAGTCATAAGAGAGAGTCATCCACTTTTTTTTCAGTATGTCACTGCTTGAATCAGTGAATCATTCATGACCAGGATTAGTTTTGCATCTCAGGAGGTTTCTCCTTGCCACTGTCTAAACGAATCACAATGAAATCGATTTGTTTGTGTTTCAAGGTCCACCTATTTCAGTGAAACACTAAAACTCAGATTAGTTCACAAGTAACCACATGGTGGCGACAATGAGCTGTAAGCCATTAAAAGCCGGGCATGACTTCACGGGAATGACTTTATAGTGTCATAAAAATACCGGGGCTGTTTGTGATTATGCAACTGAGAAAAGCAGAACATCTGGCTAAAGCTAACAGCTGTGGATAAGCACTCACTGTGGGCATCCACATAGTCATCGTAGAAGTTTGGATTAGGGTCCAGAGGACGCGGGACGTAGTCCAGGTCCACCTCGTACTGGTGAACGGGCCCGGCGACCAGAGCGTCACGACCG
>JAJAGP010003285.1:0-17500 GCA_025084515.1 Ancistrus triradiatus | reverse complement strand
TATTAATTATCATCAAAGTTATTATTCATATTATTACTGTTACTTATTATTGTTATTATTAATATTTAGCATTATAATTTCTATTATTAGTAGTATTGATAGGATTAGTTTTTTATTTATTATTCATATTATTATTAGTAGTATTAATATTTAGCATGATCATTTCTATTATGAATGGTTATGAATAATAAGGTAATGCAGACTTACCCACACAGCTGTTGTCGGTCTCTTTGTATCCTCGGTCACACTGGCAGCTAAACGAACCCAAGGTGTTGTGACACACACCGTTCTGGCACACGCTCCTGTTTAGGGCGCATTCATCTACATCTGTACACACACACACACAGATCTGGATCATATTCTGTGTCTAGACAGAGGCTGTAACTGTAACTTCTTTTTTACTGCAGGAGGAAAATAAGAGCAGAACGAATGTGAAAAACATTGCCGCTCCAGGACTCGTCTCTCACCGTCTCTATCACTGTCAGGTGTGTGTGTGTGTGTGTGTGTGTGTGTACCCACCCTCACAGGCCGGTGGATCTTGTATCCAGGTGTACCCAGATTCACAGATGAAGTAATACGATCCTTCGGTGTTCACACACTCCACGCTGTGCGGCTTCAAATCAATCTCCTCCACACACTCATCGACATCTATACATCATACAAACCCACAAAGAATTCAGCACCTGCTCTATTACTGCCACAAAAACAAAAGCCATAAACAAAGAGCAACATAAAGTTTGATCCGGACTAATTAAAGTGGAAGCTTTTAGAATGCTGAAATAAAGAAAGCAAGATCAGAAACCCAGAGGGCCTGAGGAAAGGAAGGTCTGAAAAACAGCACACCTGAAGAAAGATCAAAAGGAAAGTCAGAAAGAAGGGAGGGAGGAAGTCACAAAGATAATGAGAGGAAAGATCAGAAACCAAGAAGATCTGAAGGAAATATTATCATAAGGAAGGGGGATCAGAAAGAGGAAGCTCAGAACGGAAGATCTGAAGGAAATAAGATCAGAAAGTAAAGGAGAAAAGAAAAGTTAAAAGAAAGGTTACAAGGCAGTTTGATCAGAGAGAAGGATCAGAAAGAATGAAGATCTGAAGGAAGAAGGTTGAATAGAGGGAAGGAAGACTAAAAGGAAGAAAGATCTGAAGGAAAGAAGATCAGAAGAAAGAATAAAGGAAGGGTGGTTAGAAGGAGGGAAGATTAAAAGGTTAAAAGGAAGAAAGATCAAAAGGATCAGAAGGAAACGAGACGTGAAGGCCAGAAGATCTGAAGAAAGGAAGATCAGACGTAGAAAGGAAGAAAGGAAGAAAAGAAGGAATATCAGAAGGAAGGTCAGACTGGAAGAATGAGGGAAAAAAACTGTTCAAATAAAGGTCAAAAGAAAGTTTAAAGATCTGAAAAAAAAACAAGATCTGTAGGAAGGAAGATGTTAAGGACATAAGATCAGAAGGAAGGAAGTAACATAAACCTTTAAAATAAAAGGTCAAAGAAGGTTTAAAGATCAGAGAGAAGGAAGTAAAACAGAAGGAAGGAAGAGGAGAAAGAAGATAATGAGATCAAAAGGAAGAAAAGTCAGACGGAAGGAAGATAAAAGGGAAGGAAGATAAAAGATGGTTTGAAGAGCGTTACCATGGCAGCGGGTGCCGTTGACCTGTCTGTAACCGGGGAGACAGTTACAGTGGTATGAGCCGATGTTATTAACACACTGGCCGACCCCGTCACACAGCTCTGTCAGCTGCTGACACTCATCCACATCTAACACACACACACACACACACACACACACAGTGCATCAAGTACACAAAGTTTACAGGGTGTGTGTGATATTGTAGGTGTTCTGTTTGTGTTTAATCTATATTGTGTCTACCATTCATATTTCCAGAGTTAAGGTGTGTGTGTGTGTGTGTGTGTGTGTGTGTGTGTGTGTGTGTGTGTGTGTGTGTGTGTGTGTGTGTGTGTGTGTGTGTGTGTGCGTGTGTACCATCGCATTGCTCTCCTGACTCGGACAGAGTGAATCCAATCTCACAGTTACAGATGAAGGAGCCTTCTGTGTTCTGGCAGTGACCCCTCATACACACACTCTCATCCTGGCACTCATCGATGTCTGTAACACACACACACACACACACACACACACACACACACACACAGGCCAAGGTGAGTGAATAGGGAGGCACTGGCACTGTTGAGGCACATGATGGGATGTGTTACCTGTGCAGGTGCATCATGGGATGTTACCTGTGCAGGCTTTGCGGTCGGCGGTGGGAGCGAAGCCATCATCACAAGTGCAGACGAAGTAGCCTTCACGATTAGAGCACTGGCCGTGAACACACACCGATCTGTCCTCACACTCGTCGATGTCTACACACACACACACACACACATGCTTAAGGTGCGCACACACACACACAGCAGAATACACTCAGGCGTGGTGCACGTTTCTTACCCACACACTTGCCATCTTTGCCCTGGAACCCATCAGGACAGGGACTGCACATGTACGAACCCAGTGTGTTATAGCACAGACCGGAGGGACACACACTCCCATTCTGACACTCATCCACATCTACAGAGAGAGAGAGACATCTGTTCATTTAGAACATCTGTTCACACCGACTGCCGTGCGCAGCATAATACAGCTGTGAAAAAGTTTAGGCACCCCTGACTGACTTATGCGATGCAATAGTCTGACTCTGAATGCTGGGGCCGGAGCATCAGAGGCAAACTGAGATAAGAAAATAACCCACGACTCCCAAACAGGACCATAATATATATCAAACATCAATACATCACTAAAGCAACAACATAAACAAAGCAATACATCAATCATTACATAAAGAAATACATGCATCAATAAAGCAATACATAAACAAACAAATGAATAAATGCATCAATAAAAAGAAAACAATAAATTCATAAATAAATAAAGCAATACGTAAACACATCAAGCAAATCAATCAATACATCAATAAAGCAACAGAATAAATAAATAAAGTAATAAATCAATCATTGGATTACTAAAACAATAAATAAATAAATACACCACTAAAGAAATAAATAAATAAACAAATGAATGAATGAATACATAAAAAATAAAACAATAAATTAATAAACAAATAAAGCAATACATCAATAAATCCATCAATAGAAAAAAAAAAACAATAAATCAATCAATCAATAAAGCAATAAATAAAATAAAGCGATAAATCAATCAATCAATCAATCCATCAATCTGTCAATAAATAAACACAAATAAATTGATAATGATATCAATAAAGCAATAAATAAATATATAATTAAAATACAGCGATAAATCAATCAATCAGTCAATAAATAACCAAATAAATGAATTAATAAATACACCAATAAAGCAATAAATAAATACATAAATAAAGCAATAAATAAATAAATAAAGCAATAAATAAATACACCAATAAAGCAATAAATAAATACATAAATAAAGCAATAAATAAATAAATAAAGCAATAAATAAATACACCAATAAAGCAATAAATAAATACATAAATAAAGCAATAAATAAATAAATAAAGCAATAAATAAATACATAAATAAAGCACTAAATAAATAAATAAAGCAATAAATAAATACATAATAAAGCAATAAATAAATAAATAAAGCAATAAACAAATACATAAATAAAGCAATAAACAAATACACCAATAAAGCAATAAATAAATACATAAATAAAGCAATAAATAAATAAATAAAGCAATAAATAAATACATACATAAAGCAATAAACAAATACACCAATAAAGCAATAAATAAATACATAAATAAAGCAATAAATAAATAAATAAAGCAATAAATAAATACACCAATAAAGCAATAAATAAATACATAAATAAAGCAATAAATAAATACTCCTCCCTCCCTTTTTTCCCCCCTTTCACCAATAAAGCAATAAATAAATACATAAATAAAGCAATAAATTAAATAAATAAAGCAATAAATAAATACACCAATAAAGCAATAAATAAATACATAAATAAAGCAATAAATAAATAAATAAAGCAATAAATAAATACACCAATAAAGCAATAAATAAATACATAAATAAAGCAATAAATAAATAAATAAAGCAATAAATAAATACATAAATAAAGCAATAAATAAATAAATAAAGCAATAAATAAATACATAAATAAAGCAATAAATAAATAAATAAAGCAATAAATAAATACATAACTAAAGAAATAAAGCAATAAATAAATACACCAATAAAGCAA
This sequence comes from Ancistrus triradiatus, assembly GCA_025084515.1. Classification (NCBI taxonomy): domain Eukaryota; kingdom Metazoa; phylum Chordata; class Actinopteri; order Siluriformes; family Loricariidae; genus Ancistrus; species Ancistrus triradiatus. The sequence goes on along the minus strand of JAJAGP010003285.1, from coordinate 13,253 downwards.
TAAATAAATACATCAATAAAGCAATAAATAAATAAATAAAGCAATAAATAAAGCAATAAATAAATACACCAATAAAGCAATAAATAAATACATCAATAAAGCAATAAATAAATAAATAAAGCAATAAATAAATAAATAAATAAAGCAATAAATAAATACACCAATAAAGCAATAAATAAATACACCAATAAAGCAATAAATAAATAAATAAAGCAATAAATAAATACACCAATAAAGCAACAAATAAATACATAAATAAAATAAAGCAATAAAACAATCAGTCAATAAATAACCAAATAAATGAATTAATAATTATATCAATAAAGCAATAAATAACTACACCAATAAAGCAATAAACAAATATATAAATGAAATATAGCGATAAATCAATCAATTAATCAACCAATAAATAAACAAATAAATCAATACATCAGTAAAGCAATAAATAAATAAAATAATAGATTTTCCATTTTAAAACTGATATCTTGAGGAACTTTGGAAACTAAATATGATTATGAAGCTGAAAAAGTAAATATATCAATAAATCATTTTTAAATAAACAAGTTCCTTAACTACGCTAAATAAATAATAAACAGACCTAAAGATCTAGGAAATAATTACCATAATACAAAGCAAAAATTAAATCAACAAGTACGTAGTGTACGTAAATATTGTACCTTTTCTTTTCATTTGTAACATATCCATTTATACTCTTACATGATACAGTTGTGTTTGATTTGTTCTGGTGTTCCTGGTCTTACCTTCGCACTGGCCGCTCTGACCCAGTCTGTATCCGGTGCCACACGGCCGACACGTGTACGAGCCGAACGTGTTCACACACACGCTGTTGTCGGGACACACTCGCGGAGCCTCGCACTCGTTCGCGTCTATCAGAGCGAGAAACAGAACATCTACTCAAACACTTCATAGCTTCACACTTATCATGTGTGTTAGTACATGGCAGATCAGCTGACTTCATGCTCAGGCTCTTTTTGTTACAGATCAAATCCAGTGACTTTAAAGAACGGTTCCGTATCACTGGAGCACAAACGCAGACGAGGCCTCGCGGGATTTGATTTCCACATTGAACCGGTACAAAAACATCAGCTGCGCTACTGCTGAACCGACGGGGCTCGCATCCGCAATTTAAGACCGGCACATTAGTTCTGGTGGAAGTCTTGAGGTTGCTGAACATCCCCCCCTGAATTTCCTAACACGCCACGAAAACGCGCCTCCAAGATACACGGACTGGAGAAACGCTCAAACGGGCTGCATTTAGCGCATTTTGAGGCCTGGATGTGGTTTTAGCCTGCTGTGCCCAGAATTATTATGGAAATCGAAATAACACACCGTCTACCACACACGCGAACGTGGGCTACAGAAATCCTGCTCAAGATCAACAGCTAAAACAAGAAAGAAGGGAAGAAAAGCACACCAAGTAACCAGACGCAAAAACACAAGGAGCTAGATCGGTAAGGGACGCAGTAAAAGGAGCTTATATAGAGTTCACGACGCCGAAAAGCACACGAGCTGGAAGAGTCCAAGGTGCTGATGGAAACATCTACGCACCATAACCCTCCACCGAAAAGCACCTACAAAGATGCAGTATCTCATATCAGTGAGCAGATAAGGAGCGCCGGAACGCAACAGAACACGAGTGTGTCATCATCATTGTGGGTCAGATCTAGAAGGTTCCACGCTCACCCACGCAGCCGGTGCCTTCCTCGTCCGGGATGAAGCCCAGGTGGCACATGCACCTGAAACTACCAGGCGTGTTCTTACAGCGGCCGCCGGAGCACAGGCGTGGATCGTCTTCACACTCGTCGACGTCTGCAGGAGATGATCAGGAGAAGCGGCATTAAAAGAACCTCAACTGAAGAACTGAACAAAATCCATAACATGCGCCATTGTTTTGGCAACCCTGAAAACACGTGGTCTTTACGGTCAAGTCAAAAGCAATACTCCGTGGGAAATACTCAATTAACTCAAGTCACATATCTAGAAGTCAAGCAGGGCTGGAGTTGGGAAGCCCGAGCTCCAGTTTCCACCTGTTTGTCAGTCAAAAGACAGCGGTCATGAAGAGCTGAATTTTATTTTCAACGCTCACAAATGCTGCATTTCCTCTCGGACTCGATACACGCCAATATCATACGGCATGTCCCATGTCTAAGTGTCTTCAATTTCTAAACATGGGCTGTTTTGCGTTCTCAATAAAAACCCCATCGATCCAAAGCCAGATCAAACACTTTATACAGTGCCTTGCAAAAGTATTCGGCCCCCTTGAACTTTTCAACCTTTTGCCACATTTCAGGCTTCAAACATAAAGATATGAAATTGTAATTTTTTGTGAAGAATCAACAACAAGTGGGACACAATCGTGAAGTGGAACAAAATTTATTGGATATTTTAAAAACTTTTTTAGAAATAAAAAAAACTGAAAAGTGGGGGAGTGCAAAATACTTTCAAGAACTTTCAGTGCAGCAAACTCACTCCAGGAAGTTCAGTGAGGAGCTCTGAATGATCCAAATTGTTGACCTAAATGACTGATGATGATTAAATATAATCCCACCTGTGTGTAATCAAGTCTCCGTATAAATTGCACATGCTCTGTGGATAGTCTCAGAGTTCTGTTAAAAGCGCAGAAAAGCATCATGAAGACCAAGGAACACACCAGGCAGGTCTGAGATACTGTTGTATTGTAAGTTTTTAAAGCCGGATTTGGATACAAAAAGATTTCCAAGCTTGAAACATCTCAAGGAGCACTGTGCAAGCGATTGAAGAAAAAAAAAAATCATATTGAAATGGAAGGAGTATCAGACCACTCGCAAATCTACCAAGACCCCGTCCCTCTAAACTTTCAGCTCAAACAAGGAGAAGACTGATCAGAGATGCAGCCAAGAGGCCCATTGATCACTCTGGATGACACTGCAGAGATCTACAGCTGAGGTGGGAGACTCTGTCCATAGGACAACAATCAGTCGTACACTGCACAAATCTGGCCTTTATGGTGGAAGAGTGGCAAGAAGAAAGCCATTTCTCAAAGATATCCATAAAAAGTTTGCCACAAGCCCACCTGGGAGACACACCAAACATGTGGAAGAAGGTGCTCTGGTCAGACGAACTTTTTGGCCACAATGCCCCCAAAACGTTATGTTTGGTGCGTAAAAGAGACACAGCTCATCACCCTGAAAACACACCATCCCCACTGTCAAACATGGTGGTGGCAGCAGCATCGTGGTTGGGGGCCTGCTTATCTTCAGCAGGGACAGGGAGATGGTTTAAAATTGATGGGAAGATGGATGGAGCCAAATACAGGGACCATTCTGGAAGAAGAAAAACCTGTTGGAGTCTGCAAAAGACCTGAGACTGGGACGGAGATTATTTTCTATCCAACAAGACAATGATCCAAAAACATAAAGCAAAATCTACAATGGAGTGGTTCACAAATAAACGTATCCAGGTGTAAGAATGGCCAAGTCAAAGTCCAGACCTGAATCCAATCGAGAATCTGTGGAAAGAGCTGAAAACTGCTGTTCACAAACGCTCTCCATCCAACCTCACTGAGCTCCAGCTGGTTTGCAAGGAAGAATGGGCAAAAATTTCATTCTCTCGATGTGCAAAACTGATAGAGACATACCCCAAGCGACACGCAGCTGTAATCACAGCAAAAAGGTGGCGCTACAAAGTATTAACGCGAGGGGGTCGAATAACTTTGCACGCCCCACTTTTCAGTTTTTTATTTCTAAAAAAAGTTTAAAATATCCAATAAATTTTGTTCCACTTCACGATTGTGTCCCACTTGTTGTTGATTCTTCACAAAAAATTACAATTTCATATCTTTATGTTTAAAGCCTGAAATGTGGCAAAAGGTTGAAAAGTTCAAGGGGGCCGAATACTTTTGCAAGGCACTGTATTTCTAGACTATTCTTTGTGACCAAGTTGGATCTCGCGGTGGTGGTGGTGTCGCTGATTTTTGATCCGCAGACCGTTCGTATCGCTTTTTTTTTTTTTCCACGATTTTAATTCTCAACATAACCCTCTATATGTCACTATTTTTGGAACAGCCGCTTCCATGTCACGAGCTTCTTGTCTGCTGCTTTGCCAGTTTTGACACGTTATTCCACCAAAAACAAATCCCTGAAAATGCCTAACTCCTCAATATCTAAAAGCGCAAAGATATTAGTCTCAAGTCGGAAGGTACCAAGTCAAAGTCCAGACTTTTTGTCAATTTTAGTCAAGCAAGTCTGTCCGCTCTAGTCCCTCAACTCAAGTCAAGCGCGTACATCACTCTACCCACCTACACAGGTGCTGCCGTCCTCGTTTAACCTGTAGCCTCCGTCGCAGATGCAGTCGTAGCTCTCCGCTGTATTGTAGCAAATCCCGGGGCCGCAAATATCAGGACTAATCGCACACTCGTCCACTTCTGCAAACGGACGGCGAGAGAGGCAAAAAAACAAAGGTAGGGAAAAAGAATTTAAATAACTTCTAGACGGTTAACATAAGGCTTCTGTTTTGTGCAGTAACGTTTTAAGTGGCATGTGTGAACATGGTGCTCGGTGAAGGTCAGCCTGGTGCAAGCCTTCGTACCGTCCACCATGAGAACCGAGTCAGAAAGTGTTTACATTTACAGCATTAAGCAGACGCCCTTATCCAGAGCGACTTACAATGGGTACAGTCTTACAATCCAAGCAATTGTGGGTTAAGGGCCTTGCTCAAGGACCCAACAGTGGCAACTTGGCAGAGGTGGGATTTGAACCCTGGACCTTCTGGTCCAGAGTCCAGTACCTTAACTGCTAGGCTACCCCATCCCAAGTGTTGGCGCTGTGTGTATGGACAAAACTTTGTGGACACCCAGATCATTCCGTCCAAAACACGGCTATTAGTATGGAGTTTGCTGCTATGATGTTAGATTTGTGGAACATTAGACAATAAGGAGATGTGCCCAAGGTTCTCAATCCAAGATTCGCTATGGACAGTGTTTTCAAGACAGCGGGGCAGAAAGGGTCTCCGGGTCATCGGTACAACCCGTTCTGCAGCTGCTCATCTACGAATAATCCAGAAACGTATGCTCTATGTCATGAACGTGTTACAAGCGAGAGCGTAATAATTAGAACCTTTGTCCACAGACTTTTGTCTATGCAAAGCAGAGCTCTTCCCTTTAGGACTGTTTTCCAGTGTGTCTCAAGTCAAAATGGCGCCTAAATAAAGCCGAAGACAGCTACACGTTGTACACTCGTACCTGCGAGCTGAGTCGGGGAAATGACCTGGCTGGCGCTGGACGGTAAAATGGCGACCGGTAAGGCTGGCGAAGTTTTCTCCACCACCACTAGAGAGAGGAAGAATAAAGAGAGTGCTTAGGCAGTTTTACCCATAAGCAGGCGCCCTTATGGCTTTACCCCTAACTAGACCTGATACAAACTTGTACTACAAAGGTACAACCCAGGCACCGAACACTTAAGAGCCCTGCCCTTGAGCTGGACATGGCTGGGGACTTTTGGCCCGTGAGCCAGGACTATCCACACGTCATAGCATGCTACTGAACTGTGCACCTATAACAACGACCTTTAGATTTAATCTCATATATCATTGTTTATATCACAACAGACGACGATACGCCTTCATATATATAGAGACACACACTCAGCCAACACTTCAGTACCAGCAACCGATTTGATTTTAAGACAGCACTTAAGCAGTTATTTTGATTCGTGAAACTGTTAGGTAACATTTTGTTTCAGTAGCATTATTTCAATCTTCTCATTTCCTTTAATTGTAGCGGGAAAGTACACATTATTTTATCGCTGTTCTTTCAGTCAATTTTTCACTAGTCTTTTAATTGTTTAAAGGTGCTTTTTAAAAGTTTATTCAAGAAAATAGGCATTGTTTTTCTATTATTACTAAATAGTAAGAAAATCTCATCGTGATTAAATTTTGATCAAATTTTTATACTGGAAAGTACACATTATTTTGAAATGTTACTATTCAGAAATTTAAAAAAAAAATTTTTTTTTAAACTCTATTTTTCACTAGTAATTTAATTGTTTAAAGGTTTTTTAGAAAAATTATTCAAGAAAATTGCCATTAAAAAAAAAAAATTAATTCAATGCAATAGTAAGAAAATCTCATCGTAATTAAATTTTGATCAAATTTTTATACCGGAAAGTACACATTATTTTGAATTGTTGTTCTTCAGAAATAAAAAAAAATATTTTTTTTCAATAAAGTTTTCACTACTCTTAATTGTTTAAAGGTTTTTTTAAGTTTATTCAAGAAAATGGCTATGTTTTTGTTTTATTAAATTACATAGTAAGAAAATCTCAAATTAAATTAAATTAGAAATAAAAAAGAATTCTTTCGATCAATTTTTCACTAGTCTTTTAATTGTTTGAAGTTTTTTTGTAAAGTTTATTCAAGAAAATTGTTTTTTTCAAATTAAATTAAATTAAATTAAATTAAATTAAATTGTAAGAAATTCTCATCGAAAGTACACATTATTTTGAAATGTTATTCTTCAGAAATAAAAAAATTAATTTTGTAAGCAATATTTCACTAGTCTTTTAATTGTTGAAAGTTTTTTTTATAGTTTATTCAAGATAATGGGCATTGCTTTTTTTTTATATTTAATTAAATATTTTTTATATATTTTGATTAAATTTTTAGACCAGAAAGTACACATTATTTTGAATTGTTCTTCAGAAATTAAAAAAAGATTTTTTTTCAATCAATTTTCATTAGAATTTAAATTTTTTAAAGGTTTTGAATTCAATAGTAATAAAACAATGTCATCATAATTAAATTTTAATTTGACTTTAATACCAAAAAGTACACATTATTTTGAATCACTGTTCTTCAGAAAAAAAAACCAAATTCAATACATTTTTCACTAGTCTTTTAATTGTTTAAAGGTTTTTTTTTTTTAGTTTATTCAAGAAAATAGGCCTTGTTTTTTGTGTTAAATTAAATAGTAACAAAATCTGATGGTAATAAAATTTTGATTCACTTTTTATACAGAAAGTACACATTATTTTGAATAGTTACTCTTCAGAAGTAAAAAAAAGTTATTTTATTTACAATTTTCAACCCGTTTCTAGTCATTTTTCACTAGTCTTTTAATTGCAGGGGACAAAAGATTTCTGAAAGCTTATTCAAGAAAATGTGCATTGTTTTGCACTGTTTACACTTCAGAAAGTTTCTAAATGGTCAGAAAATTGATTGCGTCCACGATGTTTTTGTTTATCGAACCATTCTGAGACCACTGTGCGCGCAGATCCGCAGTTACACCAAATACACCAAAAATCATGCCGTGGTCAAAATCACTGAGATCACACGTTTCCCATTCTCATGGCTGACCTGAACGCTATGTTGTGTAACCGTGCGCTGACTGACCTGGCAGGTGTCTCTCGGTGAAACCGAAGGCCTCGATGGGTTGCTGGACCGTGGGGACGGGCAGCGGTGAGATCCGTACCGTCGGTTCCGGGTGCGTGATCCTGGGCCTTTCGCCCCGCTCGGGCTCGGGCTGGACGTGGCTCGGGGGAGGAGGGGGTTTGGGTTTATAGATGTACGGAGTGGTGACGTGGTACCCCAAACCGCCGGGGCAGATCTCCTTAAAGGCAGCTGAGAGACACAGAGAGGGGACTTACGCAAAAATGCTACACACTTCTTTAACACGAAACGGCAACTTTTTTATTCGTAACACATCCTGTCAGGGCGTAGAGAGTAATTAGTGTCAGCTCAGTGTCTCACACACACACACACACACACACACACACACACACACAATAAGACATAAGAGAAGGGAGAAGGGAAAAGAGGTCGGCAATGGTAAGTTGGTTAAGACTGTTTCGGCCAGGGGTGCCAAAACTTTTGCATAAAGTTCATATTACACACATACATACACACATATACTTGTCAGGCTATCCTTGTGAGGACTTTCCATTGATCTAATGGTTAATTAATCCTAAACCTAAAGCAAATCTTTTTTGGTTTTTCCAAGTATTCAAATGCTTTTTGTAAAATAAAAACAAAAGTAATTAAAAAAGGCAAGTGAGGGCCGGCAAAATGATCTTCTCCAGGTTTTCCTGTCATTGTGAGGACATTCGGTCCTCACAAGTACTGCAAGACAAGACACACACACCCATGGTTTACGCAAAAGTTTGGGCTCTTATAAAGTTATGTTCACATGCTGTATTACATACAAACGTCGGTTAGGTAAAGTTAGTGTGTGTGTGTGCCCGTGTGTGCCCGTGTGTGTGTTCTTACCTGTCCCGGGCAGCGGGCAGCGCTCGCACCGCGCCCCCCACGCCTTCCCGACGCTGCAGCAGCACAGCTGTTTGCTCAGCTCGGTAGAGACCGGGTGTAAACACTGACGCCCACCACCAAAGACACGGAAACACGCACCCCTCTCCTCCTCCTGCACCGGGGGCGGGGCCTCTGCTGCTCCACCCGAGGAAGCAAGGCAGGGCCGAGGGAGGAGTGCGCGGACATAGAGGACAAAGAAAGAGGAAAGCAATTCCTTTCACCGTGAGCATCAAGGGGCAGGGACGCGGCAGCGCGTCGACTATTTTGTAGAAAAAAAGAAAAGGCAAAAAGAGGTGGAGCACGAAAAGAGGTGCGAAGAACAGAGCGTGAAGATGGGGTGGAGCGGGAGAGGACTGAAATGAAGAGCAAGCGGTACTGTTCCTCTAATATCCTCTACTTCAGGAGTTCAAAAAGTGCATAAAATACAAAGATACATTTACTACAGAGCACCAGAACTGGTTAGAAGTCTTCTAATACGTACAAATGTAGATAGAGGATCAGTGAAAAGGGCAGGGTGTGTTAAAGGTTTTAAATTCAACACACAAGCACACACACACACACACACACACACACACACACACACACACACAAGCACACACACACACCGCTAGTGGTCGACCGATAAATCGAGATAATCTTCTCTCCATAACATCGATCCTTAGTTCTCCGAGCATGGGCACTACTCCAACTGTTTTTATTTTTTGCAAGAATTTAATATACTGCATTTTCAAGAAGATGCTGTTACTCGGTAATGAAGTGCAATAAAATTTTAATTATTATTTTATATTGATAAAACAGTCATTTCAAGCTTAAAAGATGTCAATTTGGTGTCTCTTTTATTTTATGATACCGGCTCTGTTCACAATTCGATGTTCTCACGATTAGTGATTTTACATTAGATAAAGGACATTCCTTTTTACAGTGGGGCAAAAAAGTATTTGGTCAGCCACTGATTGTGCAAGTTCTCCTACTTAGAAAGATGAGAGAGGTCTGTAATTATCATCATAGGTACACTTCAACTATGAGAGACAAAATGAGAAATAGAAATCCAGGAAATCACATTGTAGGATTTTTTATAGAATTTAATTGTAAATATGGTGGAAAATAAGTATTTGGTCAATAAATTTGGTTCAACTCAATACTTTGTAACATAACCTTTGTTGGCAATGACAGAGGTCAAACGTTTCCTGTAAGTCTTCACCAGGTTGGCACACACTGTAGCTGGTATTTTGGCCCATTCCTCCAAGCAGATCTCCTCTAGAGCAGTGATGTTTTGGGGCAACACAGACTTTCAACTCCCTCCACAAATGTTCTATGGGGCTGAGGTCTGGAGACTGGCTAGGCCACTTCTGGACCTTGAAATGCTTTTTACGGAGCCACTCCTTCGTTGCCCGAGCGGTGTGTTTGGGATCATTGTCATGCTGGAAGACCCAGCCACGTTCCATCTTCAATGCTTCTTTAAGAGCTTCTTAAAGAAGAAGTTACAGGTCTGTGAGAGTCAGAAATCTTGCTTGTTTGTGGGTGACCAAATACTTATTTTCCACCATGATTTACAATTAAATTCTTTAAAAATCCTGCAATGTGATTTCCTGGATTTTTTTTCTCATTTTGTCTCTCATAGTTGAAGTGTAGCTATGATGAACATTACAGACCTCTCTCATCTTTCTAAGTAGGAGAACTTGCACAATTAGTGGCTGACTAAATACTTTTTTGCCCCACTGTATTTCTGTAATGCAAACAATGAAAACACTGCACATCTTGTGGAGGTTTTTTTAACCATAAAACGTTAGTCCCTTGCATTTAAAAGAAATGACTAGAAACTTTATGTGTAAAATTGTAAACAAAATGCCCTATTCTACCTCTGTACAACATTTCTTAATATACATTTCTTTTTATTCTACCAGTGCATTACTAACTCTTTAAGCGCAAAGTCTTAGTGTTTTTGTGTGCAAATTTGCAGTGTCCCGGAGCGGCAATCCTAATTTCATTGGATAATTGTACAATGACAAATAAAGGCGTTACCTTAAATGATCTATAAAGAGCCGACTGCAAACAATCCTTTTTATTCCTGAAGAAGAACAGTTCAAAATCATGTACTTTTCTTGTATTAAAAATGTAAACAAAAAGAAGCCTTAGTCCCCTGCAATTAAAAGAAATGAGAATCCTCACTGAGTATGGCTGCGCCATCTTGTGTTCAGGACTGGAATTGCATTAGACGGCGGCAAAATCAAGAACCGACACCATCCCATTTTTGCATGGCTAAATGTCAGCATCGGCCATTAACAAACCCACATGGGTCGGCCACTAGTACACACACACACACACACACACACACACACACACACACACACATATACACATACACACACACACACACACACACACACACACAGAGATAGCTGTGAAAGTGGTAATACTAGCGAAGCATGCGCAAGCACAAACACACAAGCTCGAACCAGGGACACGGATCTGGAAACCCTCTTTAAAACCTTCGTATGTTCTAGCACAGCGATACAATCACAGGACGTCACACATTAAGAGAGCTACTGTGAATCTGAATCACTGAATCACTGTGTGCCGAATCGTGAATCATGAATCGAGTTTCGGCTGGAGCGAGTCGCTTGACTCGACTCATACAAGTTTAAGCAAATGCGACGAGTACCGAGCAAACAGCGAGAACCGAGACAAATATTTTTAGTGGAAATGGATCGAGAACCGAATTCGACAAGTTCCGAGGTGGTCAAGAACCGAGGTACCGCTGTATCATTAAGATTTAGTCCTAGCTTTATGACCTCGGAATGAGAGGAATGAGAGGAGGCGATAGACAGATGGATGGATGGATGGATTAGAAGAAGGACGAGATCGAGCAACTAAACTCACGGTAGCAGGTGGTGAAAGTGGCATCGGGTATGTATCCAGATTTACACGAACACCTGTAGCTGCCCATGGTGTTAATGCAGTTCCCATTAGGACACACGCCCTGCAACTGGCATTCGTTCACGTCTGAAAAACACGCAAAAACGAAGCTGGGTCACATCCTGGAGTCAGATTTATTTAATGGAGCATTATCTTCTATCATCTATCTAAGCACAAACCCAAACTGAGCAAGCATAGGGCGACAGCGGCAAGGAAAACCTCCCTAAAAACTCTAAAGTGTATAAGGAAGAAACCATGGGAGGACCAAGACTCAAAAATGGACCGACCTTTTTGGGAGGCTTAGGTTATATATTTAAAAATAAAAATAAATTGAAATAAGCAGGGGCTAAAGAAATATTAACCAAAACATATTTGAAAACAGAACAATATGTGTTCTAACATGTTAGAGAAATATCATGAGTAACATTATATGAGCAAATTCAGTGAAAAAAAAGACTGAATAAAATTCATATAGGATCTGTGGAGGATCTCTTGTCCTCTAGAGCAGTGGCTCCCTAATGGCTTTCCTTGGAGCCCCCCGGAATAAAATGATGTGATTCACTGCAAATCTTGGGTTCCTATTTCATGTTGGCTTCTTTTCCCTTTTCTCTCTTTGAGTGAAAATATATTTTTAAGCCAATTTATATATATTCATAGCACCTCAGACCAGAGAAAGCCTCGCGCACTACCTCTGATGTTTGCCGCCCCATTGAGGGGGGCTCAGACCCCAGGTTGGACACTGAAGATATCCAGATCTTTCATGGAACGCCGCCAATTTCCAGACTGCCCTCTTAAGTTAGGCCGCGTTCACATTTCAGGTAAAAGTGGAACACACACACACACACACACACACACACACACACACTCTCTCTCTCTCTCTCTCTGTAGATCTCACCGATGCAGCGGGTGCTGTTGAACCTCTTGTAGCCATGAGGACACTCAAGCATTGGAATCACTGCTGGAAAGAAAAGAGACGACCTTTATTTTATTTACTTTATAGAGTATCAGTAACAGGACTATTGACTAATTGAATTACATTATAAAGTGTGTGTGTGTGTGTGTGTGTGTGTGTGTGTGTTATTACTGAAGACAGAATGTGGTTGTGGATTATGGCTTGGATGAAAATCAGACCACGTTTTATTAATTCATGCAGAAATCCAGACATTACAAAGGGTTCGCAAAACTTTTCCTCACTCTCCAAGCTGATGTGTTATTTCATAGTTTTATTGCGTTCAATTTTATGATGCAGAACTGGAAACTGAAAAAAAAAAAAAAAAAAAAAAAAAACCCTGTCATAAGTGAGCGTATCCAAACTGTAGTAAAATATATTCATTTTAAAGAAGTACACAATTGAAAGGTCTGTGTTTTGGTGGAAAATAAAAACAAGAAATGAATTGAATAAAATATATTATAAAAATAAACTGCGACAGAAATTAAAATGAAAGTGTGAAAAAAGTATTCAGTCAGCCACTGATTGTGCAAGTTCTCCTACTTAGAAAGATGAGAGAGGTCTGTAATTTTCATCATAGCTACACTTCAACTATGAGAGACAAAATGAGAAAAAAAATCCAGGAAATCACATTGTAGGATTTTTAAAGAATTTAATTGTAAATTATGGTGGAAAATAAGTATTTGGTCACCCACAAACAAGCAAGATTCCTGGCTCTCACAGAATAAATCAACTGTGGGAGCAATTGTAAGACATACGAGACCATTGCTAATCTCCCTCAACCTGGGGCTCCATGCAAGATCTCATCCCGTGGGGTCAAAATGATCATGAGAACGGTGACCAAAGTAACAAAGGCTACCATCAGTAACACACTACTCCGAGAGGGACTCAGATCCTGCAGTGCCAGGCGTGCCCCCCTGCTTAAGCCAGTACATGTCCAGGCCCGTCTGAAGTTTGCCAGAGAGCATATGGATGATCCAGAAGAGGATTGGGAGAATATCATGTGGTCAGATGAAACTAAAATAGAACTTTTTGGTAAAAACTCAACTTGCCTTGTTTGGAGGAAGAAGAATTCTGAGTTGCACCATAC
>JAJAGP010003284.1:57500-78445 GCA_025084515.1 Ancistrus triradiatus | reverse complement strand
TATGTTCTGATAAGATTCGCTTCAACAAGAAGCTTGACAAAGAGCACAGTCTGTACCCCTAATGACCAAGATATTTCACATTTGTCCTCTGCAACTTCATTTCATTTGTTAATAAACATACGTTCCTTCTTTACAGGCCTGCAACACATTCCAAAAAAGTTGGGATGGTGCCAATTTAGAGATAGTAATGAAAAAAAAATGAGTCTTTGAGGAGTAAAGACGTTCAGAGGATCTCCAGCTTATCCCCAAATGTGTAAGAAAATGATTGAGATCTTTAAAAACAGGAAAACTGGAAGGGATTTATATAGTTCTCCCTCTACAGGGCATAATATCATTAAACAATTCAAGAAATCTGGGAGACAGAAGATGTAGCAGGTTGCAAGCAAGAGTCTGAAGAGTTCTGAGGATAAGGGGACCTGGGGACACAAGACTGCTTTAGTTAAACCATAACAGTTTCTAGCCTCTGCAGCAAATCTTGGAAGTGAAACAACTTCTGGACCATGTCCTTGATTGAGGAACGACACGTCTTTCGAGTATCAGCAAGAGGAACGGAGAGATGAATTACCTCAAAGTAACTGATACCAACGTCTTCTGTGTCCGTGTGGACTGGAGAAAGATACATCAGAGCCAAGCAAACAAAGCCGTGTGAAGCCAGCAGTGCAGCCCGATACTCCACCAGCCCTCCACCTCCACCCCACATATCTAGGACACCTGGGAAGGGACCAGGTCCTGAAACCACACACACACACATACACACACACCAGAAAAAGCTGGCAAACTATGGAACCTGCAGATAAAATATTTATGTAACCATTGACTTTTGTTTTATTGCAGACAGTATGAACCTGAGATATTTCCGGTATTTTCCAGTCAACTTCATTTCATTTGATAATAAAAATCCATTCCTGTATTTCAGGTTTGCAACACATTCCAAAAAAACAGTTTACCACTTTGTAATGCTTCTGTTCCTTTTCAGCACACTTAGACATTTTGGTACAGAGGATACCGAGTGATTTAATGTTTCAGGTTGTCACGCCGGCTGAGGGATTGAGGAGGCACACGCAGGAGTGGGTCAAACTGTGTTGACGGTGTTTATTGAAAACAACAAAACAAAGAATAGACTGGGAGACAACAGAAAGAGTGACAACGCAAACGAACGCAACAGAAACGGAATAATGCCGATGCAATAAGTGAAAGGGAGAAGGAGATGAACGAGGGAAGGATGAAGTGACACGGTAAGTGGAGCGATAAAGAGATGGGTAGAGACAGAGTAAAAAACGATAGAGCGAGGGTAGGAAGGCTTGGGAAGATGGACGCGATCGAGAGGAGAAGGTTTGGTAGGAAGGAAAAGACATGGAAAAACGTTAGAGAGAGCTGGAGAGACGCGGTAGGAACTGCATGACTCCGCAAAGAGTCTGTGGAGGTGAGTGGTATTTATAGTGAGCTGGAATGTGCTGGAAACAAGAGGCAGGTGCGGGTGATTGAAGGAGGAAGAGAGAGAAGGTAGTTAGAATGTGTACGAACGCGGTGGAAGGTGCGTGAAGGTGGGCGTGGTGAGCAGGTGTGCAGGTGCGGCGTGACAGAGCCCCCCCCCCACGGAGTCCAAGACGGAGCTAGGACTCCAATGGCGGCCCCACAGGGGTTCTGATCGGTCTGGTGGTTTTCTCTCTGGGCGACGGCTTGGACGACGGATGACTTCTGGGAGCCCTTGGGGATCGAGGACATCTGGAAGGTCTCGGGTATTGACGACTTCCGGGAGGCCCCAATGACGGACAATTTTGGAGCAGAGGCGAGGGCTGACGACTCCAGGGAGGCCTGGGGGACGGATGACGTCTGGCAGGCCCCGGAGATGGACGACGTGGGAGCAGACATGAGGACTGACGGCTTCTGGAGGATCTCTGGGACAGACACTCCAGGCGCAGGTCCTCGAGACGACGATCTCGGTGCAGGAATCGGAGATGGAGGACTCGGAGCTGATACTGGGACTGGAGGCCCCGATGTAGGCACGGGAGCAGCTGGTCTCTGGAGGATCCCAGGGACATATGACCTGGGCGCAGGTACGGGGACCGACGACCTCAGTGTGGATGCCGAGAGTGACGACCGTGGAGCTGGTGACCGCGATGCAGGCACGGAAATTGATGGTCTAGGTGTAGGAATCAGGAGTGACAATTTCCACGACGGAGCTGAACCTGGCGAGCGTGGTGCAGGTACTAGAACTGACGACCTTGGCGTAGTAACCGGAGCGGACGAGACAGGCGCGGAAACCAGAGCTGACGGTTTCTGGAAAGCCTCAGATTCGGGAGTTCCTGGGAAGGTCCCGGACGATGTCAGAGTGGCCTCTGCGAGGCCTCGGACTCAGATGTTCCTGAGAAGGTCCCGGATGACCTTTGCGCGGACTCAGACTCGGGCACGGACACAGACCTAGCTGGACTCTGACTGGAGGTAGACCTACTAGAGGGAAGGTCAGAGTAAGGGACACTCAGGACAGATTCAGAGGGAGATAGAAGGGACATACTCCTAGCAGACTCAAAGGGACATGACGTGGACTCAGGAAGAGAGGGGACAGACGTAGAGTAAGATAGGCCTTTACCGGACTTGGAGTTCGACAAAGATTGGATAGCCTCAGGTGCACATAGAACATGCTCAGACATAGAGGAAGGTGGGTCAGACACAGGCAGATTGGAAACAGATTCAGGAAGAGACAGATCTTTGACAGACACTGACGAACTTGAGATGGGGTTAGGTAGAGAGAGGGTGGATTCAGGCTTAGACAAACATAGAATGGATTCGGACTGATCAGAGACAAACAGAAAGTTATAAAGGACTTGACTGGAATCGGACTTAGGCAGGGATTCTACAGACTTGGGTGCAGATAGAACAACCTTAGAGATAGAGGAACATTGAGAGGAGCTGGGCAATGAGTTAGAAGACCTGATAGAGGTTTCAAGGAGAGAGGACATTTGGTAGGTCTCGAAGATAGGCGAATTTGGAGAGAGCTCAGATTTAAAGGCCCTGGGAGAGGTCCCGAGGCTTGAGGACCTTTGAATGGTCTCTGAAGTGGGCGAGCTCGGATCCGACATGGGATTAATTGACCTTATAGAGGTCTTGAAGAGAGAGGATCTTAGGGAGGTCTCTGAGAGAGCGGCACTTTGTACAGACATGACTTTAGAGGACCTTAGAGAGGTCTTGGAGAGAAAGGAGCCCGAGACGCTCTCGGATATAGGCGATCCGGGAGAGGTCACAAGCGGGCTCGGAGCAACCTCGGACTGGGTCAGAGCAGACCCCGAGTTAGACGACCTTTGACAGGTCTCAGAATTGGCCGACTCTTTCTTGGATGGCCTGAGCCCGGATACCAAAGGTGATGGTAAGGGCACCAGGCCAACTCGCTCTATTTCTGAGCTAGAGAGCTCAAGCAAGCAGCGGCCTGGATTCGGTACCGGGTGAATGTGCTTTTGCACATGACTTACCGGCTTCTGTGCCAGGTAATCGGGCTCTGGTATGGCAAATGCAGTGCAAATTGGCAGAAACGACTCCTCGGCGGAGACAACGGCGTGCACGGTTGCCGGGTTATCAGACCGGGATGGTTCGGACATCGTGCTACGGGGCGTAACCGGCTCAACGACCGAGTCAAGCTGCCAGACTGCAGGGTTACCAGGCCCCGGAGACTTAAGGCAGGTCTGGCCCCGGGACGGGCATTCCTAGACCGGGGTCTAGGATGGGCAACCCTTGGAGTAAGACGGGCGTCCCAAGAGCTGACTCTGGGACGGGCGACCCTTGGACTGGGACGGGCATCCCTGGAGCAGAGTCTGGGATGGGCGACCCCGAAACAGACTCTGGGACAGGCGAATCCTGGACTGGATCGGGTGTCCTTTGAATAGAGACCGTTGACCCACGCTCAATAGTGCGTTTGGCCACATTCATGGCTGTGATCCTTCGACAGCCAGCAAACGGAGGATCCAGCAGGTGGTGAACAAGCCGAGGTGGCGGCTGTACCCTGGAAGGAGGGTAACCCGGCTGGAACACGCCGGAAAGAGGACCCTCGGAAGCGTGTGGTGCACAATCGAGAGAGGAAGTGACCAACGCCCCGAGCGCCCCCAACAGCGGGCCATTCGGCATGGAACTGCTGAATACTGGGATCTCAGGGGTGTAGGGTCCGCTATCATCAGGTGGACCAAAGACTGCCCCTATAGCGTCCAGGAGTTGGTCACTGTCTCCGGAAATCACCTGTGACCTCCTTTCCGCTACCCACTGTAGGGCTCTGCCTGACAGGCAAGACACCACCAAGGCTACAGCATAAAAGTTTGAGCTGGGTGGATAACGCTCAAGGCAACGCAGGCACTCTGCACGAAAGTTGTTGTACCATGCAGGGTTACCATCAAACCTCTCCGGCAATGCGATCTCAGGGACCAACGGAAAGCCAGAGGTGGGTGGAGCTACCAGCGCGGCAGTCGTAGTTACCGGAAACTGAACCTGTTGTAAAACGCGCTGGGAGATCGCATTCGCGGAGGGAGCATGCTGTGAAAGAGCTCGCGTTACCTCGGCGACCTGAGCGCAAAGCTCAGCGAGCTGTTCCCAGCTCATATCAGTGGTGTCAAATTGAAACACACCCAAAACTCCCACTACCTCCAGGCACCGCTGAGTCAACTGTCACGCTGGCTGAGGGATTGAGGAGGCACACGCAGGAGTGGGTCAAACTCAGACGGTGTTTATTGAAAACAACAAAACAGAGAATAGGCTAGGAGACAACAGAAAGAGTGACAACGCAAACGAACGCAACAGAGACGGAATAACGCCGATGCGATAAGTGAAAGGGAGAAGGAGATGAACGAGGGAAGGATGAAGTGACACGGTAAGTGGAGCGATAAAGAGATGGGTAGAGACGGAGTAAAAGACGATAGAGCGAGGGTGGAAAGTAGGAAGGCTTGGGAAGATGGACGCGATCGAGAGGAGAAGAGTCTGTGGAGGTGAGTGGTATTTATAGTGAGCTGGAATGTGCTGGAAACAAGAGGCAGGTGCGGGTGATTGAAGGAGGAGGAGAGAGAAGGTAGTTAGAATGTGTACGAACGCGGTGGAAGGTGCGTGAAGGTGGGCGTGGTGAGCAGGTGTGCAGGTGCGGCGTGACACAGGTGTTATTTTGTTCCATTCTCCCTCCAAACACATCTTAAGTTGTGTAACAGTACGGGGTCGTTGTTGTCACATTTTTTCGTTTCTAAATTCTCTACACGTTCTCTACTGGGGACAGAACAGGACTGCAGGGGGACCAGTCCAATACCCGTACCCTCTTCTTTGACAGCCATGTCTTTGTAATGTGTGCAGCATGTGGTTTTGTTTTGTGAATTGTCTTGTTAAAAAAATGCATGGACGTTCCTGATAAAGATGTCGTCTTGAAGACGGCTTATGCTGCATTGATGCTGCATCACAGAATTGTAAATGACTATTACCAAGGGCACTGACCCAACCCCATACCATGACAGAGCCTGGCTTTTAGACTTTTCCTCATAGCAGTCTGTTTGGCATGCATATCTGCTTATAAACATTATCCTGGTCAATGGATCAGTAGCCAGAAAGCATCTTGCACAACTAGGCCAACTTAGAGCGGCCAGTCTACAGTCTACTGCATGTTTTTGGAAATGTGGGAGGAAACTTGAGTTCCTAGAGGTGTGCAGCACACAACACATGAACACATGAGTTCAGATTATGTTCCATGTAAAAGCTAACACCTATACAACTCTGGGATAGACATAAGCAATGTGGCACAACGGGGCCCAAACTTCTGTAGCTCCAGTTTCACACCACAATTAGTTTTAATTTTTATCTAATCAGACTGAACTGTAGATAAATAAACCACATACCCCACCCTCCCCCTGCCCACATATGCACGTACCTGTAGGGATGAACAAAGTCCCTCGAATCCTGTTCTTGCAAATGTCAATCCTCTTCACCCCCGGAGCCACATAATATCGCTCCATGACAGTGTTCACCATCGGCCTGAGCTCAGCAAACCCCTGAGTGATGTGTTCATTATACACAGAGATGTGGAAGACCATCGGGGTCATGATGTCCTTCTTCCTTAGCCTGAGAACCAGCAAGGGGCAAGAAATGGAACAGAAGGTGAAGACTGGTCCAAGAAGTTTAGGAGTGGCTGCAGGTTTTCATTCCAACCTGACCAGGAGCTACCCTGTCGACCAGCTATGTCTTAGGCTGCAATGAAAATCTGGAACCAAAACTTTCCTTTTCGTACATAAAGATGGTCATTTATTTAGTGAGGAAAATGATCCAATATTATATATCTGTGAGAGGAAAAAGAATGTGGACCTCTAGTATTAGGAAGTTTATTAGACTTTGGTAGCATAGTGGGTAAGATACTGGACTATGGACCAAAAGGTCCAGGGTTCAAATCCCACCTCTGCCAAACTGGCACTGTTGGGTCCTTGAGCAAGGCCCTTAACCCACAATTGCTTGGATTGTAAGACTGTATCAATTGCAAGGATCCTCTGGATAAGGGCGTCTACTAAACGCTGTAAATGTAAATGTAAATGAACAAAGGGGAAAATGTTACAGAACCATTTCTAAAGAGTTTGGACTCCACCAATCCACAGTCAGACAGATTGTGCAAGAGGAGGAAATTCAAGTGGAGTGTTTGACCAACAAAGACCAATACTCCAAAAGCAAACAAACCCAGGGTAACGTCTAAGTAACTAAAGGCCTCTCTCACATTGGCTAATGGTACTGATCCATGACGGGTCACCATCATTGCTGGAACAATGAATTCTGAATTATATCAGAGAATTCTAAAGGAAAATGTCAGGACATCTGTCCATGAACTGAATCTCAAGAGAAGGTTGGTCATGCAGCAAGACAACAACCCTAAGCACAAGCCGATCAGAAGGGAGTGATGACTGGAACCGCAAGCCGTTCTACCAAAGGATGGTTACAGAAGAATAAAGTTCATGGTTTATTAACTTTATTTTAGCACAAGGCCTCAACATAACAAAATGTGGAAAAAAAGTGAAAGGATCTGAAGACTACGAATTTATGTATGTGTACAGGCTGTGTTATAATGTTTGTACCTCAGTCCTTCTCTGCTTCCTGGTACTGGCCTTAGACTCCACAACAGTCCCATGGACTCCACACCAGTGTAGGTCCCGCCTACACTGGTATCCTTTGCCACTACACACACACACACACACATACAAATGCCTGA
Source organism: Ancistrus triradiatus (assembly GCA_025084515.1). NCBI lineage: Eukaryota > Metazoa > Chordata > Actinopteri > Siluriformes > Loricariidae > Ancistrus > Ancistrus triradiatus. Next base: position 71,241 of record JAJAGP010003284.1, on the reverse strand, counting down.
ACACAGTTTACACACAGTTTATACACTCTAATAGTCAGGACCCCCACAGGACCAGTACAGACTAGGTACTATTTGGATGGTGGATATTGGAATACCCATATCAAGGGTATTGGAAAGTCCTTCACGATTCGATTATATCACGACACATTGTGATACGATGCGTAGTAAGATACATTACAATATTCCACATAATTCACCCAAAATTAAAAAACAGCTGAAATACAGTACAACTTTCAAAACACTGTACTGCGCCATCTACAGGAGGAGAGAGTGTAGTTTACACCCTATGTTTTATCTCCCTTAAATAAAAAAAAAAGAGCTGAAAACGTCCATTTTCGATTTCATGTTCGCCAAATAAGAAATACAAATAATGACTGTATTGTGCAGTACAGTATTGTACTGCATGTTATCATACAGTAGTGTATCTTAATTAGTATTATTGAATAAAATAAAACACTATGAGCAAAGCATCAAACGTCCGGTCATCAGCCTGTTTCATAGAACGTAACACGGACGTTAAACAGTGCATACCATGATTAAGTGAAAATGCTTCAGCTACATGTTGTTTCTAAGAATTTCTAGTGTTAAAATAATTTTTTATTTGATGGGGGATTTTTTATTTCAGCGTGAGGCTGCCCTTTTTGAGTCTTGGTCCTCCCAAAGTTTCCTTATAACATTCAGGGAGTTTTTCATTGCCACTGTAGATCTAAGCCTGCTCGGTTAGAGCTGTTGGCTTAGACAGTTGTAAAGCTGCTTTGAGACAACACCCCTTTGTAAAAAAAAGCAAAGAAACAAACAAAATAAAAAACAGTGCTATAAAAATAAGTCTGACGTGACTCTAATTTCCAGATGCGCCAATTATTACCGCGGTCAAGCTATCCGCGCTTCAGAGATTCACAGTCAATCCATCCGCACTTTAAATCCTAATGCGCCTATATACGCGATATTACGGTATTGCGCTGCTCGCTACAGGCTGACGCTGCTTAAGCACAGAGAAACAGACTAACATGTTTTTAACAGTTTTGATAGACTTTACCATTGTTTTAAAGGGTTTTGGTGTAGAAACCCACTTTAACTACATATATAAGTACGAACAATATTTTCATAATTGAACTAGTTTACTTGCATTATTACATTAAAAAGCAATAATATATTTAATAGCTTAACAATCACTGTGTTAAAATGGTTTTCATATATAATAATTTTCTCAGAAAAAAAAACAAACAAAACAAACCTTTTAATTTTAAATGGTGTTTGAATGCCCATTTCCTTCGGAAAAAGTTACCTATTGATCTGAAATTTCCCCTAATGCCAAAAAACCATTCCACTGCCAATCATTGCCATTCCACAGTATCATTTCTTCATTAATCCAAGTTAAACATGTACTACATGTAGGAGACTAAATAAACTATTTACAAAATAGGCTGAACTGGTTATCTGTGTTTCAAAAAAAACTACCCATAATGCCAAAACCATTCCACTGCCAACCAAGACTGGAAACCCCTTAGACATCACCGGTCCAAGTTTTGCCAGATTTCACTGTACCATTTCTTCATAAATCCAAGCTAAACTTTTGCTACCTGTAGGGGACAAAATACAAGAATTTCACATTGGCTGATTTTGGTTATTTGTTTCTCAAAAATTACCCATAATGCCAAAACCGTTTCCAAACTGCCATCCAAGACTGGCACCCCTTGGCTGTCACCTGTGCAAGTTTGAAGAAAGTTCACTGTACCATTTTCATAAATCCAAGTTAAACTTGTACTATTTGTATAAAAAAAACATTAATTTGGTCATCTCTGTCTAAAAAACTACCCATAATGCCAAAACCATTCCACTGCCATCCAAGACTGGTACCCCTTAGCTGTCACCACTGTAAGTTTGGAAAACAAATTTCACTGTACCATTTTTTCAAAAATCCAAGTAGTTTAAACTTATGCTACCTGTAGGTGAACAAAATACACACATTTCATATAGGCTGATATTGGTCATCTGTTTCTCAAAAACTACCCATAATGCCAAAACCATTCCACTGCCATCCAAGACTGGCACCCCTTAGCTGTCACCACTGTAAGTTTGGACAAATTTCACTGTACCATTTTTTCAAAAATCCAAGTTAAACTTATGCTACCTGTAGGTGAACAAATACACACATTTCATATAGGCTGATTTTGGTCATCTGTTTCTCAAAAACTACCCATAATGCCAAAACCATTCCACTGCCATCCAAGACTGGCATCCCTTGGCTGTCACCTGTGCAAGTTTGAAGAAATTTCACTTTACCATTTTTTCATAAATCCAAGTTAAACTTGTACTATTTGTATAAGAAAACATATTTTGGTTATCTGTTTCTCAAAAACTACCCATAATGCCAAAACCATTCCACTGCCATCCAAAACTGGTACCGTTTAGCTGTCACCAGTGCAAGTTTGGACAAATTTCACTTTACCATTTTTTCATAAATCCAAGTTAAACTTGTACTATTTGTATAAAAAAAACATATTTTGATGATCTGTTTCTCAAAAATGACCCACAATGCCAAAACCAGTCCACTGCCACCCAAGACTGGCACTTCTTGGCTGTCAGCAGTGCAAGTTTAAAGAAATTTCACTGTTCTATTTTTTCATAACTCCAAGTTAAACTTGTGCTACCTGCAGGCGACCAAATACACACATTTCATATAGACTGATTTTGGTTATCTGTTTCTCAAAAACTACCCATAATGCCAAAACCATTCTACTACCATTCACAATCCTCCCAACACTTAACAGCATACAATGGGAAAAGTTGTGGCTTTCAAACCCCAAAACATGCTAGGCAAGAAACTGGTCCACCCCAAGGATCGGGTCCCCGAGCACAAACAGAGTAATGTAATGTACGCTGTGAAGTGCCGGGAGGATTGTCAGGAATTGTACATTGCATCCCTTCCCCAATCCTTTGTGAATGGCACACGTGGCCATTGTCATCAATGGATATGTCAATCTGCATATTAAACTGATCATCGGTTCCATTGTTATGCAATGGTGCTGGTACCAGTCGTTATGCAAAGGTGCTGTATATAAGACTGGGGAAGTTTTCCAACTAGCTGACACTGAAGAAGTCACTTAGATGAGTGACGAAACGTTTCTCCAACAAAACCTTGTGTCCAGATGAACAGATTCAACTTCTGGGATTAGGCTGGGCTTCTGTATTCCTGTGAAAGGAAATCAAAGTTCTACGGCATGTTATGACATTGTAGAGAATTGTGTGCTCAAAGACATGATGACTGAAATGGTTTTTTGTCAAGACACCAACCATATCCAGCACCTTTAGGATGTACTTCACACCAGCTGAGGCCTTTTCACAAGCATTCAGCAAGCAATAAGAGTCAACACCATTGTTTACTCATATCTGCTTAATCATCACCTTTCTCATACTGTTATTTGCAGTACAAATTGTGAGTGGATTTATAAAAAAATACTGATAGCTTAATGTCCAGGCTTTCAACCTTTTTCCTTATTCAGCATTAATGTATTTTCAAACATGATTTTATGTGTTGTGGAGAAATGGCACTTCATGCCTTGACTCACGCAGGCTATACCTTACAAAAATAGAAAAGATTTCATACTACTTACTTTACAGGTGTAGGCAAACTATACCTCTGAAGGATGGAACACATCCACAGGAAAGATAAGAACCATCCTAGACTTCACAAAGATGAAAAAAGACCGCACATCACCAACCTACTGTCTTTAGTAATGAGCCTACAGAATGTGCACTCTTTTTGCAAATGAACTTGGCCAAAATAGTCTATTATGGAAACAAAGAGGGCAACAGCTCCACATTAGTGCGGATAGTTTGGCATTGGGCTGTTCAAACAGTCATAGCAGGAGAGATAACTGCATGACTATATTATATAACAACATTAATAAATAAAATGGCAATAATAATAGTGTTACAAAAATGAAATTAAAAGCCAGAATGTAAAACTATTAATAAAACCCCCAGCTTCAGTCAATGAATTACACTTCTTGCACAACAATTTTGAACAAAAAATGAAAATCTTTTCAAAATTATTTTCATTAAATATTATCATAAATTGCAATTTGTGTTTCTTCAGTGTCCTGTTTGAAAATATTATAGAACATATTTATTACTCAATGTCGTGACTAGCGGTGATGCTTTCTATCAATAAATGCCAAGAGGCCCACGGGGTACTTATAATAGATAACTAAAATCAGCCGATGCAATTGCAGTTAAATTCCCTAAAGATCATATGACTAACTTGGATTTATGAAAAAATGGTACAGTGAAATTTGTCCAAACTTGCACTGCTGACAGCCAAGGGGTGCCAGTCTTGGGTGGCAGTGGAATGGTTTTGGCATTATGGGTAGTTTTTGAGAAACAGATGACCAATATCAGCCTATATGAAATGTGTGTATTTGTTCACCTACAGGTAGCATAAGTTTAACTTGGATTTTTGAAAAAATGGTACAGTGAAATTTGTCCAAACTTACAGTGGTGACAGCTAAGGGGTGCCAGTCTTAGATGGCAGTGGAATGGTTTTGGCATTATGGGTAGTTTTTAGACAGAGATGACCAAATTATGTTTTTTTTTATATACAAATAGTACAAGTTTAAATTGGATTTATGAAAAATGGTACAGTGAACTTTCTTCAAACTTGGGGGCTTTTTTGCACAGGTGACAGCCAAGGGGTGCCAGTCTCTTGGATGGCAGTGGAATGGTTTTGGCATTATGGGTAAATTTTTGAGAAACAAATAACCAAATTTCAGCCAATGTGAAATTCTTGTATTTTGTCCCCTACAGGTAGCAAAAGTTTAGCTTGGATTTATGAAGAAATGGTACAGTGAAATCTGGCAAAAACTTGGACGGTGACGTCTAAGGGGTTCCAGTCTTGGTTGGCAGTGGAAATGGTTTTGGCATTATGGGGTAGTTTTTTTTTGAGAAACAGATAACCAAGTTCAGCCTATTTGTAAAATAGTTTATTTAGTCTCCTACATGTAGTACATGTTTAACTTGGATTAATGAAGAAATGATACTGTGGAATGGCAATGATTGGCAGTGGAATGGTTTTTGGCATTAGGGGAAATTTCAGATCAATAGGTAACTTTTTCCGAAGGAAATGGGCATTCAAACACCATTTAAAATTAAAAGGACTGTTGTTTGTTTTTTTTTCTGAGAAATATTATATATGAAAACCATTTTACACAGTGATTGTTAAGCTATTAAATATATTATTGCTTTTTAATGTAATAATGCAAATAAACTAGTTCAATTATGAAAATATTGTTCGTACTTATATATGTAGTTAAAGTGGGTTTCTACACCAAAACCCTTTAAAACAATGGTAAAGTCTATCAAAACTGTTAAAAACATGTTAGTTTGTTTCTCTGTGCTTAAGCAGCGTCAGCCTGTAGCGAGCAGCGCAATACCGTAATATCGCGTATAAAGGCGCATTAGGAGTTAAAGTGCGGATGGATTGACTGTGAATCTCTGAAGCGCGGATAGCTTGACCGCGGTCAATTACCGTGGAGGAGACCGCACGCTCTGACCAGTCCTCTTCCTTTTTGTTTACAAGCCAGTTAAGTGCATTTTAGTTCCAAGTTGCAACACTACAAAATGTGAATATATTTACGGCATGCTCTTAGGTCATAAACAGGTTAAGAGCACTCAGAGCTGGATTTGTTCAGAGCTTTAAAGAGTGACGGCTCACCAGTCACCGCTCCCTGCTGATCGCTCACATACTGGCCGAAGGCTTCCCACAGGTCTCCGTCTTCTGATCGGTGCAGACAGTGCAGGGTGACCTGCTGCTTCACTCCGAGGTTTCTCACTACGATCTGCACCTTCTCGTCCACCAAACCTCTGCAGGGCTGCACTGACAGCAGCGGACATGGACTCTGCACCACAGCGTTCACCCGGACCCTGAGTATTGCCAACCACACCATTCCAACTTAATTCCGGTTCGTAAAGAAAGAGATCGCACATCTCAATTAATTGAACAACTCAAGAACTGTAAGAACTCACCTGTCCATGGCCAGCATGATTATAAGTCTAACTAACGGACTCTTCTCTTGTTGTACAACGTGGGAGGAGAAGTTTCTGTGTCTCACTTTCTGGGACTTTGTGTGTGTCCCAAATCTAATCCCAAATCTCAAGCTAGGGCGCCTAGATAGGGCGCATAATACATTTCTGCTTATCCAGCCTGTAAGTTTCCTTTCTTAAAATAAACTGTTGGAACAAATTTATTCAATTTAATGTTCAATATCAGGCAATCACCATAACACTATGAAATAACTTTTTACTTTTGCTTAAACGGACATTTCTAAAATTTGGCCACTAGATGTCGCCACAATCCATCCGCTTGTTTTGGGATTATGACGATCATATACGTGTATTGTTGCCAATTTGTCACCGTGTTTACTGTTTTACCTATTCTACCTGTTACCTAATTAATCAGCATATTATGGATATTAATCACCTAATGATTAGCATATTGAACCATTAATTAGCAATATGTAATGGAAAAGACAGAATGAAACAGAATGTTGGAACGCTTGCGGTTACGTAAGACTTCCCCAGATCTGAAAATAAAGAAAAATGGACCTCGAACCTCTGTTGAGTGTTTTATTCCCAAAGGGTCAAAAAAAGAACCTTCGAGGAGACGAAGGGGTCTACTTCAACAGTATTTATAATATAAAACAAAACAGTGTATAGTAATATAATGTACTATAAGGATGTTTGTGTAGATTATTTAACGTCGCTTTCAGTATCAGGGGCCATTTAGCGACTGACACAAAGTCAAGTCAAGTCAAGTCAGATCTATTTATATAGCGCTTTTTACAATGGAGCATTGTCTCAAAGCAACTTTACAAGTTTAGATTATCTCCTAATAACTATGTCCAATCCCAAATTGAGCAAGCCTAGGGCGACAGTGGCAAGGAAAAACTGTGAAGTTTTGAAGTGAAGTGAAGTGTGAAGTGTTATGAGGAAGAAACCTTGGGAGGACCAAGACTCAAAAAGGGACCCAACCTCCTTGGGCGGCGTAGATGATAAATCTAAGAACGAAACTAAAGTCATGGAGTCAAAGTTCGAATAAAATGTGAAGTATGCACATCGGAATTAAGTGGCCCAGGTATGATGGGGCTGGAGCTGATGACGAAAGCAGCTTGAGTGAAGCTGCAGCGGATGAACATCATGTGTGTTGCTGGAACTGGCACCGGAACACAGCTCGGAGAGAAAACAGAAAATGTAATTAGTTATTGATTAAGAGCACAGTGTCTATTAACAATCACTGATGCCTTGTGTAGCATGAGACCCCGGCAACATTAGCTATAGCAGCATAGCCAGAAAGAGGAGAACTGGTAGGAAACACAGCCAAGAGGGATCACATGAGACATTGGCAACCCCACGAGAAGCAGAAGACAGCAACCCAACATTTCTGATCACCATAAGACTCTTTGAATATGAACCCCCAGCTCTGCCCTTAGTCTAAGGCAAGGATGCACGAGCAAAGATCAAGAGGACCGAAGCCCAGTTCAGCCAGACCGCCCACCCAAGATTCCTGGCTCATGGACAAGGCAGGCAGGCCAGACATGACTCCAGACTCCGGCCCCAAGCCATGCATCCCGGTCTAAATCTAGTCAAAAGCCTGTGCAAATAGGTATGTCTTTAGCCTAGACTTAAAATTTTGGAGAGTGTCTGAGTCTCGAACGAAAGTGGGAAGTTTATTCCATAGTTGGGGGGCCATGTATGAGAAAGCCTTTCCCCCTGCTGTGACTTTTTTAATTCTAGGAACTAAAAGAAGTCCTGCACCCTGTGAACGAAGTAGACGAGTTGGATTGTAAAACTCTAAGAGTTCACTCAGATAATGTGGGGCCAGGCCATGTAGAGGTTTATTAGTTATAAGAAGTATTTTGTAATCGATGCGGAATTTGACTGGCAACCAGTGTAGTGATGATAGAACAGGAGTGATATGATCAAATTTTCTAGTTCGTGTTAGCACTCGGGCAGCTGCATTCTGAACTAACTGAAGTTTATTTATAGATTTACTAGAGCATCCACTAAGTAAGGCGTTACCGTACTCCAACCTTGAGGTTATAATGCATGAACAGTTTCTCTGTATCATTAAAAGAGAGATATTTTCTAAGTTTTGCGATATTACGTCATTGAAAGAAGCAATTTCGATGTGATGCTGTCAATTCGCATCAAAGGACAGAGATCTAATCAAATGTGACCCCTAAGTTTTTTACCGCGGACTGGTCGCAATACTGGACAGCCATCTAGATTTAGGATAGATGTAGCCAACCTGTCTCTCACAGCCTTGGGTCCCACTAATAGAACCTCAGTTTTATCTGAGTTAAGTAAGAGAAAATTAAATAACATCCAATTTTTTTTTATTTCCTTTACACAGTCCTCAATTTTGTTTATTGTAAGCCTTTAATTTTTTTGGCCGATATGTACAGCTGTGTATCATCTGCATAGCAGTGGAAACTAATGCCATGTTTACGATAACTGAGCCTAGTGGCAAGCATGTACAGAGAAATTAAAAGCGGGCGCAAGCACTGACCCCTGAGGCACGCCATACTTCACTTTTGAGAGCTTAGACCTTAGATTATTTTTATGAACAAACTGGTACCGGTCGGTTAAGTAGGATTTAAATCAAGAATACTTACAGTATTTTCTAGTCTGTTTAGTAAAACATCATGATCTATAGTGTCAAATGCTGCACTTAAGTCTAACAGAACAAGAAAAGAAACACATCCATTATCTGAGGACATTAATAAATCATTTAGTATCCTAATTAATGCTGTTTTAGGACTATGATGGGGCCTGAAGCCAGACTGAAATGTTTCATAAATACCATTCCTTTGGAGGTAACTGCAGAGCTGCTGATAGATGGCTTTTTCTAAGATTTTGGACAGAAACGGTAGATTTGAAATTGGTCTATAATTAGATATCACACAAGGGTCAAGATTGGCTTTTTTAATCAGTGGCTTGATAACGGCACGCTTAAAGGATTTGGGCACATAACCTAAGGTAAGGGATGAATTTAAAATAACTAACAGTGGCTCTAAAGTACTAGGTATTACTTCTTAGAGTAAATGTGTAGGAATTGGTTCTAATAAACATTTTGATGTGTGAAAATTATGGCTTATGCTCCCTGATGACTTGGACGGGCTGATCAGTGCGGGTAATTCAGTATTAGTAATTGGGGTAAAAGATTCTAATCTTGATTTACAGCTAATTAAACAGATGTCTTCACTAGTGTTGCATCTGGAAGGTTGCTGAATAGTTTGGTGATGTGATGAGCATCGAGTTTGATGCCTAATGTTTTCTATCTTATCATTAAAGAAAGTCATGAAATCATTACTGTAAAAATTACACAGAATGGGAGAATCACTTTCTGTAGAGTTTTTTGTTAATTTGGAGACTGTATTAAAAAGAAATCTTGGATTATTCTTATTTTTCTCTATGATTGAGGAGAAATGTGCAGCTTTAGCTTTAGTAAGGGCATGCTTGTACTCTGCCATGCTGTCCCTCCAAGCAATCCTAAATACCTCCAATTTACTATGTCTCCACTTGCGTTCTAGATGCCGTGTTCTTTGCTTTAAGGTATGGGTGTGGTCCCATCACATTCTGAGCGATACCCATGGATTCTAAGATGGACTCAAAAGCAATTTTAAGTGGATCCTGCTCATTGTCAAAGTGAATATTAAAATGGCCTACAATTAAAGCCTTATCTGTTGACAGTACTAAACAGGAAAGAAAGTTAGCAAATTCCTGAAAAAACTTTGAATAGAGCCCTGGAGGGCAATAAATGGTGATAAGCTGGAAAGAGTGTGGTTTTGAGCTCCATAACGATGGATCAGTCACAATAAGAATCAGTATTTCAAACGAATTAGCCTTGTAATGGGATTTAGTTGTAACACCTAGCTCTTTGCCCCCCACCCCCCAACCATTAGGACGAGGGCGATTAGCATGACTGTATCCAGGAGGTGAGGCTTCATTTAAGGCTTAATACTCATCAGGTCTAATCCACGTTCAGTATGACAGAGAGCGTGTAAGCGTTTATAAGTGATTATTTCATTTACAATCACTGCTTTGTTTGTAAGTTATCTAATGTTAAGTAATCCTAGCTTTATTCTAAGGTTGTTATTTCTATGGGAGATATCTGTGTTTATACTAATGAGATTATTTAAACAGACTTTTTGAGAGCGTTTATGTTTAGGACAGATGCGGGTAACAGACACAGTTTCAATAATGTGAGTTGTGGGTGATGGTGCATGGCTACCAGCAGACAGTTGGTTAAGATTGTCTGTCTGCTCCCTGACCCCTGCTCTGGATAGTCAGCCACTCTGACTGTCGAAGGCGTATATCATTAGGCCCTACATGAATGACTAACCTAGAGAATCTACGGCTCTCAAGCTCACCAAGACTCGCTACAATGTCCAGGACTCTGGTCCCAGGATACATGGAACTCTAGCTGCTGGTGTCTCTAAAGGGGTAGCCAGTTTCACGTGTCGTAAAATAGTCACCTATGACCAGAGCTCTTTCACCAGGCTGCTCAGTGGGTGCATCACTGAGGAGGGTAAACCTGTTGGACAGGTGAACAGGTAAAGAGTGGTGCACAAGTGGTCTCGCCTTACGAGCACGTCGCCGAACCGTCACCCACTTTCCCTGCTGTGGGGGGGGTTACTAACTGCACCTGTGGTATCCAGATCTGCTAAGCTAGAAGCTGAGCTAGCCTTCTGTAATGTCTGGATGCGCGCCTCTAAAACTACAATCTTCTCCGTCAGACTAGCTACAAGCCTACACCTATCACAAATGAAATTTAAACTAATGACGGATGAAGAAGAGCTAAACATGCCACACTCGGCACAAGGCACAAGTGCAGCAGAAGCCATGTTATTACAATTAATTAGATAATAAATTAAAAGTACAGTGGGGCAAAAAAGTATTTAGTCAGCCATGAATTGTGCAAGTTCTCCTACTTGAAATATGAGAGAGGTCTGTAATTTTGATTATAGGTACACTTCAACTATGAGAGACAAAATGAGGAAAAAAATCCAGGAAATCACATTGTAGGATTTTTAAAGAATTTAATTGTGAATCATGGTGGAAAACAAGTATTTGGTCACCCACAAACAAGCAAGATTTCTGGCTCTCACAGACCTGTAACGTCTTCTATAAGAACCTTTTCTGTTCTCCACTCATTACCTGTATTAATGGCACCTGTTTGGCCTCGTTATCTGTATAAAAAACACCTGTCCACAGCCTCAAACAGTCAGACTCCAAACTCAACCGTGGCCAAGACCAAAGAGCTGTTGAAGGATACCAGGAAGAAAATTGCAGACCTGCACCAGGCTGGGAAGAGTGAATCTACAATAGGCAAGCAGGTTGGTGTGAATAAGTCAACTGTGGGAGCAATTGTAAGAAAACGGAAGACATACAAGACCATTGATAATCTCCTTTGATGTGGGGTTCCAAGCAAGATCAAAATGATTATGAGAACGGTGAGCAAAAATCCCAGAACTACACAGAGGGACCTGATGAATGACCTGCAGAGAGCTGGGACCAACGTAGCAAAGCTACCATCAGTGACACACTACGCCAAGAGAGACTCAGATCCTGCAGTGCCAGGCGTGCACCCCTGCTTAAGCCAGTACATGTCCAGGCCCATCTGAAGTTTGCCAGAGAGCAGATGATCCAGAAGAGGATTGGGAGAATATCATGTGGTCTGATGAAACCAAAATAGAACTTTTTGGTAAAAACTTGAGGAAAAAGGATGCTGAGTCGCATCCTAAGAACACCATACGTACTCTGAAGCATGGGGGTGGAAACATTATGCGTTGGGGCTGTTTTTCTGCAGAGGGGACAGGACGACTGATCCGTTAGGGGAAGAATGAATGGGGCCATGTATCGTGAGATTTTAAGCCAAAACTTCCTTCCATCAGTGAAAGCATTGAAGATGGAACATGGCTGGAGCTTCCAGCATGACAATGATCCCAACACACTGCTCGGGCAACGAAGGAGTGGCTCCGTAAAAAGCATTTCAAGGTCCTGGAGTGGCCTAGCCAGTCTCCAGACCTCAATCCCATAAAAAATTTGTTGAGGGAGTTGAAAGTCCGTGTTGCCCAGCAACAGCCCCAAAACATCACTGCTCTAGAGGAGATCTGCATGGAGGAATGGGCCAAAATACCACCTACAGTGTGTGCAAACCTGGTGAAGACTTACAGGAAATGTTTGACCTCTGTCATTGCCAACAAAGGTTATGTTACAAAGTATTTATAAAGTAGTTGGACTTTTGTTATTGACCAAATACTTATTTTCCACCTTGATTTACAATTAAGTGCTTTAAAAATCATAAAATGTGATTTCCTGAATTTTTTATTCTCCTTTTGTCTTTCATAGTTGAAGTGTACCTATGAAATTACAGACCTCTCTCATCTTTCTAAGTAGGAGAACTTGCAGTGGCTGACTAAATACTTTTTTGCCACACTGTAATTGACTGCTGTTACTTTTCCAAATCCTTGGTTTTCCATCACACATCATAACTGTCTAGTCTTCTACACTTTCTACCAGTTACTGTTGGTGTAATCTGGTGGAGCCGTAGTAGACCTCCATGCAGGTGTAAGTACTGTTCATACCCCACAGAAAATTGTTTATTTTAACTCCATGCAGGTAGACTTTACCTGTGCTTCCAACCAGGAAGGTAATGAGTAAGCCTTGTCAGCTGCCACAGAGAGGGAAGAAACACAGAAGCCTGCTGAGGTTTACACCTTGAAAATAACATCTAACAGTTGATCATACAGAGTGATGCTGTAAATTACAATGGGGAAGAAGGTCCATCCACCTCCACAGCACAATGTACCTCAGTAAGATGATGTTCAGAATTGGCCCATGATGTAGATCCAGCACTGTGATATTCAATGTAATATTTTGTGTTCCTGTAGCTCCATGTGAAAGGTGTACTTTTAGAAACAAATACAAAAATCTAATTTAGAAATGGCCTACATGAGGTTGCAGACAGAAATTATGGAAATACAGCTGCTGGAACATGAGTTAAAGGTGGATAAGATGCCCACAGGTGGATGATTTTACTTGTTTGAAGAACATAAATAATATTAACCTCCGTCCTGCATTTGTACTTGCAGGAAATAAAGAAAACTTCATAAAAAGACAGGCATATTGTTTTTATTTGACACTGGGGAGATGATAGGCTAATCAGAAATGATGGTAGCAGATTGTGTCTCTCACTGCTCTTGCATCTCGTGCATCAGCGATGTGCTCAGGATTTATATCAGGATCGGTCACTGAATAAGTGGGACATTGTCTGATCACCAGCCATTGAGATCCCCAATGGTCATCTCTACCCTGGCTTGTCCTGCAGTGAGCCAAGTTATAACATCAGGATCAGGGCAAGGGGTCAGCAAATAGGGCTGGCAGGAGTACCTTCTGTCTGTAATCATCAAACTCTCCTATGATAGATAATACAGGGATACAGTTTAAATTATCACTTACAAAAGGAACACAATATTGATTATGAGAGAATATGGTTATATGTACTGAAGAAGAAGAAGAAGAAGAAGAAGTACTGTGTATATTCACCAGGGGCAAATCCAGCACTCACTGTATACTTATGAAAACTTTACAAGTCATGCACAGACCCAGGCCACTTTGCTTCTATGATGCTGATGATATGGGCTGTATCACATATGATCTTCACACTGCAGAACAGTAA